>VZSF01003958.1:203688-229587 GCA_013398295.1 Chionis minor | reverse complement strand
GCCCCGTTCCCCCGCTGAGGCGGCTGCCCGCCTTACCGCGATCTGCAGCCCTGCTCCCTCTCCGCTCCCCCCACCCCATCACCTGTTCTGCGAGAGAAGTTTTGCTTTTGACGTGTTAAAACGAGAAGCTTCGTGTTTCCCAGTAGCTCCAGGCAAGCTAAAGTGGTGAACGAAGAACTGAAGTTCAGCTGGCTGCTCGGTGCAGCTGCTCAGCCCTGACAGTCCAGGGTGTATTTCTTTTTCCAAACCATCCGTTAGATAAAAGCAAAGGCCACACGATGCAAGGATGAGTGATCCCTTCAAACGCTTTGGCTGCGACCCTTCTCTGCTTCAGCCGAGCCGCGGAGCCCCCGCGCTGCACTGTGGAGGAGGCACCGGGCTGTGCTGGAGTTTTTATCTGCTCCAAACTTAAGTTGTGAGTTTGGGTCCGGATAAGTGTTTTTGTCCTTAGAACGCAGCGTGGGCCAGAATGTTTGCTCCTCATTTAAACAGTCGGAACAGAATATGAGCAGACTGCGTGACCTTATATGTAATTTTTACTTGTAGGGATTTTCTTAATATCCTTAGTCCTGCAAGTAGAGGAATTAATATAATAAACTACATCCATAATAGGTTGTCGGTTGTTACATTCGTTTTCACGGCAGGGAGGGAGGTATTGCAATGTTTGTATTGCAGAGATCCATCAAGCTTGTGTTGCTTTGGGTCTATCTTTGGATTGCATAAAAGAATGCACGTTTCTCCCTGTAAATAGGTGCAGTGTGGTCTAGCTATCTGCAGCAAAAGCACTGGGTGGGGAAGGCTCTCTCATCCTAAGAGAACTAATGTTGGATTTGATACTGTGTCTGTCATGCAAGTCTATATCAGGTTTGCATTGAGCTAGTGCCAGTGGATAGCTGCTCTGCTGCACCGCAGTGTGTTTACTTGTGTTGATGGAATTTCTTTCTGCCCTGACCCCAAATAGCACGTGGCCTGACTGAAGGAGGGATGTAACGCAAGCAAAATGATCAGAACACCACCTACCCATCTCATTAGTTGTCTGGTTTTAAGCACTAGACTGGAAAAAATGTTACACACTTGACTTGCTTTGTCTACTGTGATGCTTTTTGTGTGTTAGTGATGTTCCTTAAAGTTCCTTCTTGGCTCCAGCATCTTTTGGGGATGGGCAGGAGCATCTCCAGAAACCCTGTCAACTAGTGATGTCTACGTCAAAAGAAAGCAGTACTTGTAAGTGATGCGGAAATCATGAGCTAGTGAACATGCCCTTGTAACTATCCAAACTGAATTCCTATCTGCCTTATTTTCCCTTTTTTCCACTCCTCCCAGCTTTCTTCCTGCAACAAGTACACCTGCCTGAATGGTAGAAGGCAGCTTTTATCAGTTCATGACATATTTTTTAAAATCTCCTAATAATAATAAAAGCAGTTAGTGGATGTTACCAGTAAAAAGCGGATAAACCCTGGACATTGTAGTACCTAATGCTAACCTCCTTATTAAATGGGAAATATTTTGCTTCCTAAAGAATTTCTGGTTAGTATGTATCAGCTCTGAAATTGTGTCACTTTTTGATCACGCAGATGCCGCTGCTTTTGAAATCACTTGGCTTCAGAAGCAGCCTGCTCTAGTTACTGAAGTCAGATACGTCATCAAGTCAAACTTGTGTTTGTTTTCTGAAGCTGTCTGGAGCATTGCTGATAAGAACTTCTGTCCTGACAAGTCAGGCACTCTATTAAAAAAAATAAATAAATTAGTTATTTTTAAAAAGCCATTGTTTTCCTTGGATTTTGTTTCAGGTGCCTTCTCTTCCTCATCAGACACTGGCCTTCTTGGATACTTTTGGTGTATAGAGAAGGGATAATTCTCTAATTCCAGGGTCATCTTCTCATCCAGCTTTTCATGTACAGTAAAACTCCCAAGTTAGTAGATTCAAACTACGTATTAGTTTTTTGCATGAGACTTTTTATTCTGATGACTTTGTCAGTGAGCTGCTGACCCTAACAGAGTTCTACTGCAGTATCCAACAGTACTAAATATAAATTCCAAGAATCTTCTGAGGGTTTTTGGTAGGATCTTGCTTTTTCCACTGACTGTTTTTCTAACCCTTTTACCCCTGTGCATGGTAAGAATGATCATGTAAAGTGTATTTGTTTTGTTTTACTCACAGAGAGAAAAAGTGAATGTATGTGAAAGCGGTTAGCAAAATTTATGCTCATCTTGTTCAATGCTCTCTCCCTCTGGAAGATTCTTACTTTGAAAAAATGAACTATCAGTCATTATTTACTGTTTTCAGAAAGCTTTTGAATTTTAGCACTGAGAAATTACTAGGACCCAGTGAGCACCTTTTCTTTGCTTCTGAAACTCCATTTTAATGAATTATAAACCTGTTGTTCGCTGTTTCTTACATAGTCAGTGTGACTCTGGTTGGTGTATCCAAATATCTCAACATAACCATTTTTAGTGAAGACTGAGTCATATGCCTACCAAAGCAATGGCAATAACTTTCAAAAACAGAGCAGTAAACAAACTAACTTGATTATAAGTTTTTGTTTATCAGATGTAATTTTTCCATGTATATAGATAGTAATGAGATAATGAAATGGCCATTAAGCATATTTTTGCCAGTAGTATGCAGCTTGTGATTCCTGCTTAAGAGTGTAAACTTCCTAGCTTTGGATACAAGTTAACTTTTTATTATTCCACTCTGTTTTCTGTGGGAGTGCTCCGGGGAGCCACAATCCAGGTGCTAATGAAAAGCACATTGTCATCAATTGGGGAAGGCAGGGAAGAGCCAGGTGCTCTTGGTTGTGATAAGATGACATTTGATTATTGGACGATACTAATTCATCTTCCACATATTTAAAATAGCAAATGATCTCAGCCTTCCACTAGTTATCAAAAGCTTAGTTTTCCAAAACATCATCCACAGCTTAGGGATGCTCTTCAGTAGTTCCGTTGGCTTCATAGGAGAAGGTCCTAGAATAGGAAGAGAAATGGTGTTCAAGGAAATGGTTAGGTGTTCAAGGAGATTTTAGGTCAGGGCTCTTGATGAATGTCTTCTTTATTCTTTAATGCTGGGCAGAGCTTAGGTGACACCTCATAAAGAACAGTATGTAGGATCTGAGTCGGTCTGTTCAAGGTAGGTGAAACATCACCTGGATTGGGTTTGGGAAAGGAGCCATGCTGGAAGGAGGCTGGAGAGCCCGTTGTGCAGGAGTTGGAATGACTAAACAGGTTTAGTTTGTGTAGTCTAGTAAGACTGCTTACTATCTATACATACAGTAGTGGGATAAATGAGAATGAAGCACTATTTAAGTCAAAAGGAAAAAAAAAGCTAAAGCACCTGTAAATATTTCTGTTCTAGATAAGAGAAAGCGTTCTCCAACATCTTCCTGTTTCAGTTCTGGGGAGAGGAAACCTCACTTCCTTATCCTTTGTAAACTAATGGAAAGAATTTTACGTGATACCTGCTGCAGCTGGGATTAGCAACTGATGATTCAGGGTGTTTGTTTCAGTCTTTAATTTGAGGGATTCATGAATATATCTTACTGCAGCCCCTAGGAGAAGATGCATTCTCCCCCCTTTACAAATGGGGGAAAATGAGATGATGAGACTTGTCTCATGCCATATATTAAAAGAGGGAAAGAAAGACATAAGAAGTAGAAAGTGAGGCCATCCTAGTTGTATTCCAGTGTGGCTGGCTATCGTAAAGTGTGCCTTGCTTTTAGAGATACTTGTCATCCAGCAAGAAAATCACAACCCAAGTATACGGGTGACTTACCTGGATTTCTAAATGTTAGAATTTGGGCAACTTTCAGTGAGAAGCCTGAGAACTAACCCAGAAATAAGTTGCCACCAACTGATGCTTTAAATGATTTAAAACACAGGTACTGCAATTTATTTTACATGGTGTTTTTGAAATATACTGACTTTTGGAAGACGTCATAGGCCAAATCATGCTAGATCATTAGTCTCTTGGGGAAGGTCTAATGAAGTTTCTTATCTCTTAATCAAGGCTTTAGGTCTTAACTTTTTTACATTAAATATTCTAATAACACTTTGGTAATTTTATGAAGTTGCTTGCAAAGCTATAGAACTATGTAACATTCTGCTTTAACATTTCTAAAGAAGGAGATGGGGTTTTTTATTTGGTTCTTGAATTCCCCCCCCAGCCCCCTCTAACAGGAGTTTAATGTTTCTGAACTCTGGTAAATAATCGTGAGGATAGTCTGTAAATAATCGTGAGGATAGTCTGTAAAACTTCTAGAGACACTTTAGTAAAACTGTGCGAAAAGCCATCAGTGATGCTGACTAAATGTAGTGGTATAATGTAGCCAAAACCTCTTACATTCTTTTAGCTGTTTGCAGGTGTGAGTGTAAAAGAGCTGCCTTTCTGTAACTGAGGTTTCCGGGATGTGCAATAACTGAATGGAATGTTCTGGCAACTGATAAGTTTTGACTTTTAAATATGTTTCATGACGTTATCAGGCTTCAAATTTAACATGGTAAAACATATTGTGGTCTTGTATTCTTAATAGATCTAAATCAGAAAGCACTAATTTCTGTTATTCTTTAAGGAAATTGCAGTAGGAATTTTAATGAGTATATGTGACTGGTGAGATAAAAGACACTACCTATGGCTTAGGAAGTTTTTGAACAACTAATTGCTGAGAGTCAGAAGTGTATTCTGGGGAAATGCTAGTACACATTTGCAGTTGATTTTCTTTTTCTTTTGCTGTTTCCAAGGTATCTGCTACTGGCCACTGTGAGAGTCAGTGTTTTGGGCTAGGCGAACCTACGAACCTTTGGCATGATTTAGTGGAATTAGTCTGTTATATGGGTAGAGTAAATAATTCTGCAGTATCACCTGAACTTTCCCGTAGTTCACTTATATTGTCTGATTGCTACGACTTTGTGATCAATTCAGGTGGTTTCATTGCTTATATAGAGAAAAGTTTGTATTCCTCAAAACAAGCTTGTGTTTGTGCTTCATGTCGTTAGTCTTTTCTGGGTAAAGACTGAAAAAATGACCTCATTGCTCTTCAAGCTTCCTCAAAAATAAATACATAGTAGAACAAAACTTGAAAGAGCTCAGCATAAAAAGACAAGCTACAAAACGTGAAGGCTCACTTGCTAGATTACATTCCCAGAGAATGGAAATGTGCTTATATTTGTAACCCTTGTGCTTGCCTAGAATCTTAATGTTTTTACGGTTTGTTTTTGTAGCACCGATTTAGCACGGCTTTGCAGTTCGCTTGGCTGTGCAGTAGCCCGCGCTGTGCTGAAGTTCAGTTCGCTTCTAGAAACTTTTCAGTGAAAATATGTTGAACGAAACAAACAGAAATAGGTGGCAATTGGTTGTAGTGCTTAGGATAGCTTGAGAGACAAAAGCTGAGGAAAAACTTCAATTAAAATCTACTCTTTAGGAGTGTTTTTAATGGTTTACACAACTAGTGCTCCAATATGCTGCTCTTCACAACAGTCAAGGCTCTCACTTAAATTAGCCGTTGAAGAACTTGATAGGACTTCACCAGTATTGTTGAGAAACATTTAAATTAGCTTACTGGATTTCTAAAGACAGCACAAGTTCTTTTATTATGCTTCTCTTTTTAAGTTTTATTTTACATCTTTGTGTGCTTCCAAACAAGTAGCCTTGCTGAGTTTGGCTGTTGGAATTATTATGCTGTGGACGTGAAGATGTGCGTATTGGGTAGTGATGGGGGCTGATGGCATTTCAGCAACACTAGTATTTGTCCAAGTGACCAGTAAAGAGTATTTCAGGTGTCAGTTTGACTGAAAGCAAATTCTCTCTCTCCAGAAGGTTTGTTTTTACAATAAATATTACAATACCAAATGTATTTGTGCTCCTGGTTTTGGCTGTGATGCTTTTAGGGCTTTTTTTATTTTATTGAACAAAAATACTCAGGAGGTAGTTTAGCTGAGCTGACAGTGAACTTGATGTACAGCATATTTAACTTTACAAACTTAACATTAAGCTCTCTTCAAACATAAAGGCTGTAGCTGAGAGACCAGCTGCTGTTGTATTTTGTTAAATTACTGGATTGCAAAGGTGAAAGATGTCAATTCAGGTAGAGGGGATGGAAGATCAGAGCTCTTGTTCTGCAGAAGCTAGCAGGTTTAGCATCAGAGCTTGGTTAACTTCTTGCCTACTTAAATGCTTTAAATAAAATCAAAAAGTCAAGCCAGCCTGCGCTGTCAGTATCCTGCCAGTCTGCACCACTAGCTTTTTGGAAGTTTCAGTTGGTTCAGTAGTTTTGGAGCTAGTGGTAACGCAGATTTACAAGCAGAGTCTAGCTCCCCGTAGGGTTCACTGGTCAGAACAAAGACTTCCCTCTTGCTCAAAACCAGGAACACTTCAATGAAGAATAGTCACAGCAATACCCACAACTTAATATTCTTGAAGTTCGTAGTTGTTTTAAAACTGTTCTTTTTGTCAGCTCTTATGTGTTTTGCATGAGATAGTTTAACTTAGCCAAAAGCAATTTTTTTAAAACTGTATGTCTATAAATTTCTAAGATGATGATGATGAAGGGGTTCTTTGTACCTAGCTTTATCTGTTGCATGTGAATAAATTGCATGAGTAACAAAAATAGCAGTAAAAGGGTTATTGAGCCTAGTAAAACTGGAATTTAATAGCCGGAGGCTGTTTTATTAAAGAAAGCAAAGATTGAAACTTCCTGCCTCCCAATCATAAAATAATTTTTGTGCTTTTAGTGACCTGAACGTATTGAAGCACACAACAAGTTATAGTTCTCTGTCTTATAACTGACCTTATGAATGATACACGAGACCTTAGATCTTATATAAACTTAGATTGAAAGCTCATGAAATAATGTAAAGACAAAAGAAATTAATAGGTTTTTTTTAAAAAAAAAAATACAAAATCTATTACTTTTTTATTATTAAGGGAAACAAAATAAGTTAGGTGGAATATATTTTGTTTGTCTCTTTTGTTTTCAAGGTTTGGCTTGAGCAACAAGTTTGATACAGAATTTCCTTCTGTTCTGACAGGGAAGGTAAGTGTGAGATTAAACTGTTCTTTTAAATGGCAAGGTGTGGTGCATCCAGTGGGGTCTGTGTTACAAGGACGTGCTCGCGCATCCGCAGTGCAGTGCCCACTGTCGAATTAAATCTGCCCTGCGTGAACTCCCTGGTTGATGACCAGTCCCTACAGTGTACTCGAAACAAGAGAAAATTATTTGTGGTGGTTGCTATCGTTATTGACGTTCGAAACACAGGAAAGCTCAACGTGGCATCATACTGGCGCATGAAAGCAAGACTCACGTAGCCTTGCTTTACAGATATCTGGCGTTTGTGCTACCTCCTGTGTGAATTAAACTATTTCAAATAATAGACCTCTGTTTTTAATATGTCTTTCAGGCCTTGAGTTTATATTTAGGCAGCTCTCTGGAAGAGAATCTCTTTTATCTGAAGCTTTAAGGAACAAAACATTATAGTTAAATCTAGAAATTAGGTAGGTTTTTTAGTATATTTTCAGAAATATAATCATTGTTTAGTTCTCAAAATTAGTGGTGACAAGTCTCTTGCTTTTTCTGGAGTCCTGTCATCTTACTAAATGCAAGTTTCATAAATATTCCTTTATGACTATTGATCAATGAAATCTTAGGACAAAATTCTTGGTTATGGTTTTAAATTATTTTCATAATAGTATTTTTTAAATTTTTTTTAGTCTTTTAAATTTTTGATTCTTTTTCTCTTTCATTTTATTCTTTCTGCTGTTTCACTCTCTGGTGCTTTTTCTTCTTCTTCATTTTAGATTCCCCTTGTGTATCTTTTCCAGAATTTGTGAGGGAAAAGTTTATTTGGCTCTTACTACTTTTTCTAATGTCATATCATACAGCTACGCTACCTCTGCTGCCTCTTGCAGTAGCTGTTGAGTCATATTAACGATATCCTAAAATGCAGCTGGATGGTGTCTCCTGGTTCTGTCAAATCCATTTAGGGGTTTTCTCCTTCATCTTCACCCCAGAGTATTATGAATAAAATACTTGTGTTGAATTTGTCCAGCTTTTTTGACAGTAGTACACTTGAAAAGCTATTTGGAGTTTTTGGTTGTTAAAAGGCAGCCTGGGAACTCTGGCCTTGCTTCAGAATCTCACTGGCCTCAAAATGAAAAGTCTGACTGATTCCATAGTGTGTAGTGTGAGGGCTGGTGATAACAGCATTTGCGTTGCCCTACCTTGCATATCTAAGGCTTATTCTTTTCTGCAAAGCAATTTCCCATCCCTGAAAAGCCACAGAATACTTTTCAGAAATAACAGTTCTTATGTCCTTTTGGTCAAGTCGTTGTTTGTTATAAATAAGCTCATAGAAAATACCCAGCAGGCAATGTTAAAAATTAATTTGATTAAATAATTCATCTCTTTCTGTCTCTCTAAAATATGTTTGTATGTATTAGAAAAACAAAACAAACCCAACCTGCCAAACCTACACTTTTTAGTACAAGCATCGATGCCTGTCACATTTGCCGCTTGGTTGTCCTCCTCTTGTTAATCAGACAGCGAACAAAAGTTTAAATTAAAGTTCAGTTGACTGCTTGGACTTAATTTGGCAACGTGAAGAAAGAGGAAGTTCTTCTACTTGGCATTTACCCGTCTTGTTCTATGGACCCGATTAGTGACAGCATCAATCACGTGAGCGGGGATTTGCTGTGTATAGGTATGCTGCTTCTGTTCAGAAGCTTGATATCCTGTTATCTTTTTCTCATATATGGATTTGAGCAGCTTTCTGAGTAAGAAGACCTTGAAAATAGATTAGTTCCCTTTAGTGAGGGGAAAACACCAATTACCTGAGATAGTAAACACATTTTTCTTACTGCCTGCCATATGCTGCTATGAAAGACATTAAAAACCACAGTTGTGGGGTTTTTTTAATACTTTCGTGAATTGCGAGAAATAAATAATCTGCTTCTTCCTGATGTTGTGGCAGTCACCTTAATCCTTAATGTAAATGAAAACTCAGTTTTTTCCAGCAAGAAGGTTTTCCTCAAATACCCTGATAAATAATTTACAGTAATAAGCAGTGTAGTCAATTGATACACTACTTTAAAATCCTTCACTGCTCTTAAAATACAAATTTTTACTTTTTATGAAATCCCAATTTATTAACGGTTTGTTATGAACTTACATTAGTACGCAGCTAGTATAAGGCAACGTCATACTTTATTCAGAATGTCTGTGTTACATTAAGTTTAATGTCTTTGTTGTCCACTGTGAATTGATATTAATAACATATCCCATCTGCTAATGAAGTGTAAAAGATGAAACCGTTAGGTGGGGTTGATAGATTTCTCTATGGTATTCTTGTTCTTTTTAATAAATGCAGAGGAAGATCTAGATTTTTAAACACGGGATGAAAATATAGCCAATGCATGATAAAAATCCTAAATGGATAAAACTCTCTAGCTTCACCTTTCTCCCAGAAACATTAGCTCTGTGTAGTCTTAGGAATTAACGGAAGCTTCTAGTCTTAGGAATTAACTGAAGCTTCCTGACCCTCACTTTGCCCATCCACATAATGACTGCTCCACTAATTTTCTTTTTTTTAAAATCTGAAATGTCCCTCATTCTTCACCCATCTCCCCTACCTCCGCCTCTCCTAGTTTTTACCGAGTCTGGATAGTTACTGTAAATTAGCCTAGAGCTAAGGTGCATGCAGTTACATCTTAAATATTTAATTGAGACATGTTTGTTGCTTTTTTGGGAGAGGTAAATGTGTATATTTGAGGATAAAACATATACAATAAAACAATAAAGGAAAAGAAAATTAGGTCAGATGTTGGGCCAGCTGGATTGACGTAATATTTGTCTTGCAGGATGAGATGCAAGATTCAGCTGGTTTATAAGTACTGAGCGAGGCTTTCAAACACTGCATTCTTCTTAACGGAATTTCATTACACCTAATACAGAGGCGATATCTAACTTTTAATAATGTGATTGGACTTCGGCCTAAATTTAAATCCTGGCTAAATTTAAATTCTGTGTGCTACAGTTTTATAGGATTATTAATTCTTTTAAAACAAGCATTTAAAAGCTTTTAACAAAATCCTCTTCATGATATATGGCACGATAGCACACGCTGCTCCAGGTGACAAGAAAATGATGGAGGCAGTGAACCTTAAAGGCAGAAAGTGGAGTTTCCTGCCCTGATCTTAAAACAAAAAGGGTCCTATACAGCGATTACTGTGCAATGCAGGGAAATGTAAGCCATAAAACCTGCTCTTGGTATTGTGATCCCATTGCAACATGTGATGGATAGGGTTTGTGATCATGATGATTGAAGGAGAAAGATCAGGCCTGCTGGGCTTTACTTGCTCTTCCTGTGTTTGTAGATTCTCTTGCATCCTGTTGTAAAATATTATGACACCCCCTCCTTTCCTTTTATGTTTTTTTTTCCCCCCTCACTTAAAGACCTAAAAGGAATTACTGTCTCTTTACAAGGTGTACTGCACAGCCAGGAGCTATGTACATATCTCATTCTTTGCAAGACTCAAGACAGAAACTCGGAGAGACCTTCTAAAATCCCTCAAAACTAGGCTTTCTCAGGGAGCTTTCACCGTGCAGGAGGCGCTGTTAATTCTCGGTTTGAAACACATTAGTCATTTCATATTAACTTTTCAACATCTGTACCTGCAAGAAAGGCGAGATTTAAAATTATGCAAGAAAATCAATAAAATTCTTTGACTGTTTCATTTGGATACCATTTTATTATTAAATTAGAACAGTTATTTTATTTACAGATACTTCATTCTTTGTCACTGTGTAACAGTGCTTAACTGTTAACTGAGCTGTAAACTGAGAGCAACAAAGTGTGTTTTGCTTCTATTTATCACAGAATGAGGCTTATCTTGGTCACTGATTCCTTTAGTTTCAGATGCAGACATCACTGATTGACAGAAATATTTATTGTGATTACATTTCTGAAAGGGAGAAATATATCCAATAGTTTGGGTTAGCCAAAACCATCTTGAGTAATTTCCTCTTACGTTGCATCCAAGAGATTCACCTTCATGTGAAAGTATTTGGTGCGTTAGCAGGTAGTAGTGGTGGTTTCATAATATGATATTAAGACCAACATCATACCAAAATTTCTGTAGAAAGTAGAAATCTTCTCCGTTTCTTGGCAGCATCCAAAGTAGGTTTCTAGTTTAGCCGTTTGCAGTGCTGTGCCCTACAGGAAGGGAAAGTACTTTTTCTTACAAAGTAGCATCAAACTGCTAACCTGATGTGAACAGTGGCTACCTTAAAAGTCGCATGGAAACAGGGAATCTCAGCATCCCAGCGCTTTCTTACTAGGTTCCAGGTTTTTCTGCCAGCTGTGATCTAGGAATCTGGTTGGCTTCTTTTCATGGTGGATGTTAGTGCTGACAATAAGGTTTCTTCCTGTTAAACTAAATACTAGAGGGTGTGATTCCATTGTCTTTGGTAGGTTTGTACAGCTGCATTTTGGGGTTGGAGCCTGATGTTGTCAAGGTCCAGTAAACTTTGTGTCTAAGGGAAAAAGAAACATTCTCTTTTCTTAGTAGGATTCATTGCAAAAGTACTAATGGGGTCAAGAAAAAAACCTACTTATTTTTGTCTTTCAAATAAACAGCTGGACTGATACGCGTACGAATTTTCAAGACTTCTCAAAGAGAATGCCATTTGTATATATCTAAATGTTAGGAACATGTAAACTTCCTGAAGAGTTCAGAATGCTAATTTGTTAATGTATGTAATCCCAAATTTCTTTGAAGCGTGCCTGGCTGCGGAAGCTGTACAATGTTACTGGTAGTGCACACAACCAACCCAGGTGAACTTTACTACCAAACGTTCTCCCACGTGGGAGGGGAAAGGGTCTTTCTCGCGTGTATCTCATATTTGTTATATCCTAAATGCGACAGCTGGATTGGCAAAGAGATCTGTAAAACCTTCCGTTTCAGATACATGCTAGTTTTCCACATTACAAAGTTGACTTTTTTTTTTCCTTTTCATTGAAAATGTCCCAATACGTGGGATCTCTGTTTCTTTTTGTCATTTTCTTTCTTTCTTTCTTTCTTTCTTTTTTTAAACTAAGGTGTCTGTTGTAAAATATATTTAAATATTGATGTTCTGGTCAGTTGAAAGAAAATTTTTTTACTTGCTCCATTTGTATCTGTAAAAAGAATAAGACAGCCTATTTAATATTGGGGGGGGGGGGGGGGGAAGCCTGTATAATTGCAAAACAAATATTTTCTATGTACTTATTAATTCCAGCTATAAAATAACCACAATGTTAAATTATGCTCTGAGACTACGAACTGTGGGCCTGGCTTGCGTACAAGCCCCGATGACCTCTGACTCTATACTGCATGGGGATCTAAATGGCCAGGAAACAGATGTTGTATTTATTTACTCCCTTCCCTGCAATGTTTTAATGAATCTAGCTCTTGTGAATAGGCGGAGGTAGCGGAATCGGGTCCTCTCCATTTCCTGTCCCATAGTTTTGCTCCTTTGGTGAAAGGACTCTTTGTCATTAAATTAATGCTTTTGTTGTTGCCCTTGTTTGCAGAATCAAATGAAGAGAGTTGGGCTTGCTTGGTTGGAAGGATTATGTAGTAGTCGCACAGCTTTGTATACAGACTGATTCTAGGGGCTTTTTCCCTTAACGTGGCAAGTAGTTAGGAAAGATTTGTTTATTTTTTGGGGGGTGGGAGTTGTGCCTGACTGGTCAAGTCTATTGAAGTTGGATCTGATTATTCCGCTTTGGGCATTCGAATGCTGGGTTGTGTTACAGTTAGGGGTGCCACCTTGCTCCCAATACCACCGATCCATATTCGACTTGTCAGATAGAAGTTACTTAGGTTCTGTAGAGAGATGAGACATTTGGGGCATGTAAATAGCTAAGTGCTCTCACACTTTTGTAAGAAACATGCTGCTATTGGAGAAAGGAGCTTATTTCTGGTAGAGAGTGTTGGTTTCCACTGTGACTCTGCAGTGGCAATATATAGAAAATATTGATTAAGCTCTGCTGAATATTCCTTAATTTAAATAGGTTCTTTTTGAAGAGCTTTATTCGTAACCCTGTACAAGATGCATTTCTTTGCCCTCAATATGATCCAGTATATGTCTCTCCAGGCTTCCCTGTTTTAGGAAGCAGCCACAAGTGCAGCTGTGGCCCTGTGTCAATACAGACCGCTTCAGGAATTTATTTGTGGGCAGAGGTCCACCTTCACCCAGGCACAGTGTAGGCTGGCATTGGTATGAAATTAATTTGGACAATATTATCCTTTTTTCTATGTGACACACTATGAAGCTGCCCAACATTCTCTTGGAAACCAGTTACCTGTCATTCTTCCGTATTTTCTTTTTTTTTGGTCAGCGTAGCCAGTGCATAGGTTGCATAGCTGTGTCCCACTTCTCGTTTTGTCTGGGGCCACTGTGTTACCAGGACAATTGATTTATTAATGGTGCAATAAATAAGGATGAGGCTGTTTATCTAAGCGATGTTTAGCTTTTTAATGCAAGTTTTGCAAAGAATGCGCCATAAATGAATTTCTTACAGGAAAGCGACTTTTCATGCTCACTGGGTGATCAGTGTTTTAGAAGATGGGGTCATATTGTACAATGGTATTATGTTTCATTTACATTTTAACTTGTAGAGGTAGTTACTGAGCAAATACACGTGTAACGGCTTTCCACTGAGGTTCAGCACTTCTGTTGCAGGTTGCCCCAGAGGAATTCAAGACCAGCATCAGCCGTGTGAACGCCTGCTTACGGAAGAATCTCCCCGTCAATGTAAAATGGCTGCTTTGTGGCTGCCTCTGCTGCTGCTGCACGCTGGGCTGTAGCCTGTGGCCTGTAGTCTGTCTTAACAAAAGAGTAAGTACATTTCATTCTTCTTACTCTAGTTTGCAATTACTGATAACATTAAATAATGTTTAATAGTATCGTCCCTATTTCAAAATCCTCTTTTTTTCTCTCATTTGCATTCAAAAGGTTATTCTGTTTTCCATTCCTTAGAAAATAGAAAAAAATAAGTTTGTTAATAAGTAAATGATACCAAATTACCAATTGAATTAGTAGTTTTAGGAATAGCTAATCCCATCTTGGTTCGACGAACAGGATGGAGTATATGATAACCTAAATTTCCAGGATTTCTAAAGGCCTAAGAATTGAATTAAACGAGTGCAGAACTGGACATTGACCTTCAAAAACTGCCTGACCTGGAGTGAAAATTACTTTTCCTCCTCGCACACACCTCCCCCAACAGCCCATTTTTTTTTTGAAATTAAAAATCCTTTTTTGTATGTAATAGTTATCATAACATTTCTGAGTTGTGGTTTATTTGACATATTTTACTGTGCTGTTTCTATTAAGGACAAACACAAATTTGTTTTCTATTAGGGAAGTTTAAAAACTTCCATTTATTTATTTATTTGCAACAGAAAGTTGACAACTCTTGTAATTGTGTCCAAAGTAATAATTCTGAAAAGCACTTTAGCAATATCAAGTAATCTTTGGTTACCTCTATGGTTTACATCTAGAATTGATTTATCACAGCAGTAAATGTTTAGGAAATACGTAAGTAAGTATAGTGTAATGATATTCTTTGCAGCTACAGTTTGCAAGACTTGTAGCCATAAAATCTTATTATCCGCAAATGTAAATAGTATGTGGGTGCAAAGGAAAAAAGAAAATTCACACTTGTCAATGTAATTATAGGAAAAGATCTTAAGTAAAAATCTGTTTAAAAAGTAATACGTCTGGCTTTTGGGAGTTTATGGTCGTTAACAAAACAAACTGAAAGCAAACCCAAGGAATCTGTGTTGCTTTTCAGAGGAAGTAAACCAGAAGCGTTTTGCCAAGCTTTCCAGCTTGCTCAAGAAAATAAGTTGCATTGACTAGCATTGAGGTTTTGGTTAAAAAAATAATTACATGCACTAAAGGCATAATATGTTAACTTGTTGAACTGCTAATCACTGAAGCCTGTATCACTAAAAAGTTACAGGACTTGTTTTAGCTCATTTTAACTGTCTTTATAAGTGTTCTCAGGGGAATATACTTGAGCTATACAGATGGAACATTTGCAGTTCTAAAACCATATTTAATATTCTTGTGCTAGTGAAAATCTAAATAAATGCCCCTGTGATCTCTTAGTGTTAATGGAATTCTCAAGGGTACAAATAGTGTGTACCAAGTAGGGAAGATCATGTTAGTTCTGTGGGCATGGGGGTATGAATATATTAGAGTGACTTGATCACTCTTAACAATCACAAGTGTAAGATGGTTCTTAATTTTCTCTTGTGGTGGGTTGAACCTGGCCAGCACCAACCAGGCACTTGCTTACTCACCCCCTCTGCACCACCCCAGGCAGAATCGGGGAGAGAATCAGAAGAGCCAAAGGAAGAACAGCTCGTGTGTTGAGGTAAAGGCAGTTTAATAAGCGAAGGAGAAAAAGGGAAGGAAACCCAAGTGCTGCAAAGGCAAATCACTCGCCACCAGCACACCGATGTGCAGCCTGCCTCTGGGCAATGGGCTACTTAGAAAGAATAGCCCCCAGTTTTAGCGCTGGCCGCGACGTTATGTGGCATGGACTGTCCCATTAGTCGATGCTGTTCAGCGACAGCTAAAACACGGGTGTGGTACCAGCACTATTTGAGTCGTGGATCTAAATCCCAGCACCGTACAAGCTGCTCTGAGGAAAACAGCTCCAGCTCAGCCAGTCCCTGTACACTCATCTGGCAACAAAAAGCATGATGAGATCCAAAGGCTGGAATAATGAAACTAAGACAATTGAAACAGGAAAGAATATGTACGTTTTAATTAGAAGGATAGCTTTGTCACTGGAAAAACTAAGGAAGAAGTGGTGGATTCTCCAACATTAAATCTTTGACTCTGGATTGGATAGTTTTGTATATTTTTTTTTAATCATAGAATCATTTGGGTTGGAAGGGACCTTTAAAAGCCACCTAATCCAATCCCCTGCCATAAGCAGGGACATCTTCAACGAGACCAGGTTGCTCAGAGCCCTGTCCAACCCCACCTGGAATGTTTCCAGGGATGGGGCATCTCCCACCTCTCTGGGCAACCCCAGCCAGGGTCTCACCACTCTCAGCATAAAAAATTTCTTCCGTATATCTAGTTTCAATCAACCTTCTTTTAGTTTAAAACCATCACCCCTTGTCCTACCACAGCAGGCCCTGCTAAAAAGTTTGTCCCGGTCTTTCTTCTAAGCCCCCCGCTTCAAGTCCTGAAATACCACAATAAGGTCTCCCCGGAGCCTTCTCTTTTCCAGGCTGAACCCCCCCAGCTCTCCCAGCCTGTCCTCCCAGCAGAGGGGCTCCAGCCCTCCCAGCATCTCCGGGGCCTCCTCCGGCCCTGCTCCACCAGGTCCATGTCTCTGCTGTGCCGAGGCCCCAGAGCTGGCGGCAGCACTGCAGGGGGCCCTCCCCCGAGCGGAGCAGAGGGCAGAATCCCCTCCCTGGTGCTGCTGGCCGTGCCGTGGGGACGCAGCCTGGGATGGGGTTGGCTCTCTGGGCACACTGCTGGCTCACATCCAGCTTTTCATCCACCAGTTTATGGTGCTGATGAGATGGCGTAGCTCACCTGCCATTATTAGCTTTAGCTAATCCACATTGGTGGATGGGATTCCGTGGTATACCCTGCAGGAACCAGAGCAGATCGCCTCAGTGGGCTTTTTGTGATCTCAAAAATCATTGAAACTCCAAAATCATCTCCTCTCCCACAGCTGTGGAAAGAGCAGAACATGAAGTTCAGATGCACTTTGGTATTCAGGAGTTGAAAACGCAGGCACTGTTTGTCATGAGCTGGAGTTCTGTGGTGGTGAGAGGTTTTCAGGATTCAGGTGACAATTACATTAGCAAAATCTGGAAGTTACATGTATGTAAATGACAGGTTGTGAGTAGACCACCTGGAGCGAGTGCAGTAGTTGGCCAAGAGGATGCGGGAGATTCTGTTTTCTTGGCTTGGCTGTGGCAGGCAAAAATACTCAATAGAAAAGGAACCGCTTACCAAGTCATTGAATTCTGGGAAAGTTGCAGTCCTAAGTTAACAAAACACCTGTGGGTGTTTTCTTTTTATTTCTGAGGAAGATCAGATGTTGAGGCATGGGGAGTTGAAGTGGTACGACTTCCATTTATAATTTCTCTTTTGCTTGGTTCTACGTTTATAAAAAACTAATTTATTTTAAATGAATCTTAAGCCGGAAATGCAATAGTAAGATTCTTCTGGATGAGGCTGGCTACTGAACCATTTATAATACAGTTTTGACTTACTTTTTAGACTAGAAGATCAATTCAGAAGTTATTAGAATGGGAAAATAACAGACTATATCATAAGGTAAGAAAAGTTAGAGTGCTTGTTTTTTTCAGCTTTAAGAATAGTATGGTTTTTTTGTATAACTGGCACATAGGAATTTTAGAGTCCTGTTATAATTCCATACTTTATACTGATCTTAAACCTGTGTCTGAAGTATTTCAGATCCTAAGAATTTGATATTGCTAATACTTGTTATGTTACTCATCAGAACAATGCTGTGGTATGCATTAATCCTTTGATAATTATTTTCTTAGCTTGGTTTGCACTGGAAGCTGAGTAAAAGGAAATGCGAAACTAGCAATATGATGGAATATGTAAGTATTACTTTTCTAACTTATTTGGTATTCAACAGAACTATGATTTTTATAGAGAAAATCCTTAATTGACTAGACCGTCACCTATCCAAAAAAATCTCTCAGAAAAATGTGCAGTTGTGTTTGATGTACGCCCGTGAAGGCCTTTTTTAACAAGAGCAGCCATGGCATATATTGGGATTTAGAAACCGTCCCCACTAAATGTATTTTCGTAACAATCCAAGGCCTGCACTGCAGCTACACTTGGTTTCGTCCGTTATTTGTAATGAGGGAGACCCACTGGGACTGGGTGGGTTTTTTTAATTCTTTTTTCACTAGCTCTGAATTTCATAAAGTTTTAACGAAAACAGGCCATTTAGGAAAGCAGAATTCGAAATATTTCTGCGGTCCTACTACTCCCCCATCCACTTTCATGTATAGCCGTGAAGACTGTGTAAGCTTGAAGAAAAGAGATAGTCACCCCCAAACAGTCGAGCATCCAGAAGCCCTGTATTTCAGAATTACTGAACTCTCTGCTTTGTTACTCTGGGAAATATTCCCTACAGAGGGAATATCTTGGATAGGTTTAGTCTTACGTACTAGCTAATGTTGCATGGAAATTGTGCTGAAAGTTTGAACTCTTTGGTTACTGTGTTCTATTCTTGTCTTTTTTCCTTCTTCAACAGGTAATATTAATAGAGTTCTTACCAAAATATCCCATATTTCGACCTGACTGAGGAACAGCATTTGGTCTTTCATGTTACCTGTCATTTTCTACCCTTAGTGCCTTGTAGATGATTTTGGAAAGAAGATGGTCTACTTTGCTGTGACTTAAAAATGTTCTCCAGTAGAATATCTTCCTTGCTATGTTACTTTCTTTTGTTAAGAAGAGAACAATTTGCACATTTTTTTTTATGTTAAATGAGGCTTCTATGTTGCACTCTGAATTTTTAACATTGACAATAACTGATATAGTTGCCACTCGGGATCTAACATCAGTGCTACTTCAACTTGTTGTTCAAACTGAGCATGCTGCCTTATTAATTTCTATATTTGCTGTCCTTGTACATGCATCCTAATGCTGTGTCATACTATATTTCATTCTAAATGTCACAATCCTATAAACCCTCAGTAGAAACGTCCAGGTAAGCGTCTAGTAGTAATGATTTTAGTATAACTTGCTTGCGTAGGACTTGCAATCAACAGCACTGGGTTTTGTCCTGCACTTTGCAAAATCATCATTTACGTTAAGGGGGTTAATTATTTTACCCGCTGTGGATTTGTAAATATTGACTCTTTGCATAATGTAAAGTGTGGTATGCCAAGGTTTACAGAATGTAATATAGCTCTTATTCTATTGCCAACAGCCCCACATCATTTTATTCGTTACATTTGCTAGCGTCCCTCTGATTGTACAGACCCATTCACATGCTGGTTTTATGGTAAAGCCATAATGAGTTTGTACATACTATCAGATGTGTAGGGCTCAGTTGCACTTTGTTTAGTAAATGGATGAAAAACACATAGCCTTTCTGGGTTTGGTTGGGGTTTTGGGGGTTTTTTTAAGTCTTTCAGGCGGTGTCTGTAGCACCTCAAATAGGAAGCGTAAATACTGTACGCCTCTGGAAAAGCTACATTTGTGGGGTAGATGGTGGCTGCTGTTAACGAAATATCCTGAAGCCTCTCTTGAAGTTAGGAATATATGGATATCAGGTTTGGGGTTGGTTTGAAGTAAAGAAAAAGGGATTTCTGAATTGGAGACTTTCTACAAAGGAGAAAAATGTGGAACAGCCAAATTGAAGCTGAAGTAACACTTTGGTTATTTTTGTAGCGTGATACTACTACGACATCTTAACAGTCAAGTGACACGGCATCCTTTCCCGTGGAAATAAATTCTATCTAAATCAGTGTAGCGTTTCAAAACATGCTCATGGGAAGAAGTAGATCAGCGCGAAGGGCTCATGCATGTGTTGGGGTGCTCAGGCACAGTCTGAAGAGCCACACATGCCTTGCGGGATTCACGGGCATTTTTGGATTCTTCCCTGTTTGCCTGATCTCAAGAAGGGAAGTGATTGTAGAAAAACATCCTCTAATGGTTGGCCTAAGCAAGACCACTTGATAATAGTGAGCAAATGAAAATTGATGTAAGTTCCCTCCCTTTCCTCACTAGAAATAAGAAATCGGAGGAAAAGCAGCAGATGCTGAGTATCTGCCAGTTGTGATGAGTGGCGTGGGAAGTGTCCGGGCATTTCTTTGCAGCAACTTGACTCCTTGCGACATCACCCCGAGTTGCTTTTTAAAAATTTCAGGGCGACTTGGGATTTCCTCTGAATGTATTTGTATCTTTTCAGTATGCAATATTGTATTAAAATGTCGTATTTGTAAGACCATCGCGTTCTAATAACTGTAGTAGGCCAGATTGCTCGTACGCAGTGTTTACAGAAGGCCGGTTTTATGCAAGTTGTTATTTCGACTCAAATTTCGTGCTGTTCTTACTGCGCAGCTGAGGAGCGGCAGGCTCCGGCGCTTGCAGTAGTTTCCAATCACAGACGGATGCTTCAGATCCTGAAATCCCTATACTTAGTGCAGAGGTTTCGCTCGACTGGTAGATTGGTGACGACTAACTGTGTAATTGCATTTGGAACATAATGAATGAAACCCTCCTGTGTCGTTTGAATTTAACGTGAGCTACACCTGGCAACTCAGCTTGCCGTCACAGAACCGAGCACAGTGGTGTCTCTGGTTTGTTTTTTAGGATGGGTGTTAACTGGAAGCAAAGAAAATGCTTAATGGCAGAAAAATGCTGTGTAAACCCAAACGGAAATAGCACATCCAATTCTATGTATTTCCCTTGCAAATAAGTTTCTGGAGTAAATGAAGGGAACTCAGCTTAATTAACAGAACAATGGAAGTTTCTTACTGTTATGCCAGAACTTTGTTGGTAATTTTCTTTTTTTGTGTAAGAAACTCAAGAAATCTCGGTGTGTTCTTATCTTCTTTACGTCGCTGTATTTTCAAAAAGTTCTTTCCCAGCTGGGAGAGCAGGCACGCCGCGTGGGAGTCCTGGCGGCTGCCAGGGGGGAGCGCTGAGCGGTCTTCAGTCCCGCTGCCCACAAGAATCCTCTGCAGCCCGCTCCGACTCCGTCGTGTTCGCTTCAGAACGTTTCAGCCTCGTTTGTCTCGTTTCTGGGACGTGCGGTGCCAGGCTGAGAGCGCGCCCTGAGCGACAGGAGCCCCGCGTGCCCCTGGGCTGCGCCCGGGTATGACCGGAGACCCAGGGCGGAACAAGATCTTGACTTCGCATTCCCACCTTCATCCCTTCGTCCCCTTCCCGTGGGGCCGCCACGGGCGGCTCTGCCCGCAGCAGGATCCCTGCCCCCGCGTCTCTCCTGGGCGCCGCCAGGGACTTCGGCACAGAGTATTAGTTTTTAAAGTTTACATTTTAAGTATGTAAATTCTATTCATTTTACTTTCTCCTCAATTGTTGATTGTATCGTCTTCAAACCATGAAAGGGTCTCTTCTTTTTGTATTTCAATAGACATTTAAATATGTGGCCATAAAGCAACTAGTAAAGAGTATGAGAGCCAAACCCGCCATTTCAGTAAGCTCTGAGTTTTAATAAATAAATAAATTTGCATTAAAATGCAAAACCAGCACCCAGTATTATATTTGCATCTGAAAGACACAGGTTCCATAGCTCATTTAAAAATGAAGGCAGCTCTAAGTAGTGCTGTGAACTCTGTGCACTTCTCTTCTGCCTGCAGGTTCTTTTTTGCCTGGGCTATCCTTTGCTTTAATAAAAATAAATTAAAAAAAAAAAATCAGCAGGTAATTATATCTCTCAAGACTGTAAATCTCATTTTTTGACAATAAGAAGTCAGTGTGAATGGGGTAAACCTATTTCTGAAGGGTGCTTGTTAATTGGAGGAGGAATGTGTAGCGATATAACAGATTAATGTTAGCAACGTGTAGTGGAAGTGGTAAAGAAAGTGCCTCGACTGGCTCAGCGACAGAGAAAACGTGCGGAGAGCAAGGAGAAAAGGGAACTAGGAACTAGCAGCAGGGTGAGGTTGCGGCGGATTTTTAAGAACAGTTACCGTCTACCAAATCAACGTTTAATTTTTCAAATAAAGATGTTGAAACTTGCTTTCCTTTCTAGTTTTCACCTAGGAAATAGTTGGGATTGTACCTCCTAAGTGCACACTGAAGGACTATTGGAGAATACGGGCAGAGCATCAAAGCTCTTCCCTACTCCTTGGCCATGTGCGTCTGGCGAGTTGTTTTACTATAGGAGGGGGGGGAAAAGTGGCATTTCAAGACCTTCACCAGCAAGTCTGGGAAGCGTGGAGTCAGTTGTAGAGGGGGGACACTTGAAAACAGAAAACATTTTTGCTCAATCTGGTGCGGTCTGGATAAATTTAAAAAAAAAGTTCCTTTGCTCTCCTTGATAGGTACAAACTTCCATCTGCAAACCCATAAATATGTTTATTATTGTCCCGCTATGACCGTTTACTATATTTACCTGTCAACACACTACCATTGGAGCAATAAAAGCGTCAAGCTATTGGTATTCAATGTAAATAATTCATCATTTTAGTAAGTAACGTTCTGCGATTCTTCGGCCTTCTTTGGTTTGTTTTCTGCTTTCGGTGTTCTCACAGTGTTGTTACATTTCTTGTACTGCTTAAGAAAAGTGGTTTTGTTTAAGCTGTATGAAACTTTATGTTCTTAACATTTTTATTCTGTTTACAAGTGAACAGCCACTTTTTTAATAGGACCTCACACCTTGAGTTTTTTTTTTAAATGAAAATAAAATTCTAACTGAGCTCGCATTCTGCAGTTTACTGCACTGGCTTGTGCCATTCAAAGCAGCTGGAAGTCAGACGTGCTTAATTGCTTTGAGACATTTTTCTTTCATTAAATTTAAAGATGAAAAGCTTTGAATAGTGCAGTGTGTTTACGGGGGGGAAAAAAAAAAATAAGTGTTTTGTGTTTCTCCGGGTAGGGGCATGCGGATGAGCTGCGCAGGGAGCCGCAGGTGTGGTGGGGTTTCCGCACTGAGACACGTTTCTGGAGCAGACGGATCAGGTGCCTGTAGTGGGAGTCTGAAGTCTGGTTTGGCCGGTGTAAAGAACAAGGCCTGGAAGCTTAGGAAGGCGTTCCAAAAACAAAAACTGCAGGACGATGGGCACGTTTCGCCTTCCAGAGGATGGCTGGTTGCCCTACAGACCCTCTGGTGTAAGGCCCTTTCTGCAGGAGTCTCCAGCCCCACGCTCCGGGATGAAAAGCAGAGGGATTTCTCCTACGCTGCTGTGGTTGCACCTCAAAGGGAGCCTGGCCTGAGCCCCGGCACTGCGTGTCGGTGAAACCGTCGCTGGCGAATAGAGGCTTGTGAACATAGGGCAGTGCCACCTCCTGCACTGCCGCAACGGGCCGGCTTTGTAGCTGTGAGAGCAGGACTCAAAAGTAAAGACTTTGGCTCATCCCGGGGGAGAAATAACTGCACTCCTGAACTGGGCACGTGCCGGGCGGGTTTTAGCGAGTCGGTGGCCTCGGTTGTTTTGGCCACGCGCGGGAGCGTCTGGGCAGAGGTGCTGGTTGAGCGCAGCGCTGCTGCTGAACAGCGTTTGAGAAGTCTAGAGCGTGGTTTTGGGCTGAGTCACCAATCCCCCGCAATCCCCGGTTAGTTAATTCGATATAATTGCCTGCGCTACTAGCAAAGGTCCATTCTAAGAATATTCGGGATTTGGCCCCGACTTCTACTGTTGGAGTTTTAGAACTGTTGGGTAGTAAAGCTTGCTGTAGTGTGTGTGCCAGTGTATGACAATGCTGACGGTCTGTCACATCGGTGGTCTTCAGCGTAAACAGTTGAAGCGTTCCAGCCGAGTTGATTTTTCTAGGGAAGCGTAGAGAGACTCGAACCCTTTAGTCTTCATTTGCCAGACAAAATGAACTGTTAGTCTCCTCTCAAAAGCAAAGTTCTCTGTTTCTGATCTTCCTGCTTGCATTTATTCCAGTCTGAATTAATCTCCCTTGAATTGGGGTGACCAGAAACAATCAGATACTCCAGATAACAGCTGAGGCACCGCGTATTTCGACATAGGTGGTTCCCTCTCTTCTGTGACGGTAACATGAGCCATTAAATTTAGAGGACCACATTTGTCTCGGTAATGTCTGTATTGTATTTCTGATTCACAGCTGCTCTGTGATAAATCTGGGGCTTCTCTCTGGTCGCTTCTAGTTGATGCGAGCTCCCAGCAGACACTCGTTACCGTCCCCTCAGCCCAGACTTGTTCGACACTCGGTGCTGTTGAATTTCTCGACGCTCATGTTGGAGTGACCCGCCCCGTCCTGCAGCTCTTCCTGTGGACCTGCACCCATTCCTCCTCCAAAAACATTTTTATCACTGACCGATTCTATCTGCAAAGTCAACAAAAATGATTTTACTAAAAAGGTTAGTTCCAAAATTGATGCCTGAATTCTGCTTGTAATTTCCTAAAAGCCCTTTTCCTTCATCCCTTACTCAGTTTATTTTTTTTCTATTATTTCTCCATCCAAATGACCCAGTTGTTGTCGTTTCTCAGGTAGATGTGACCTAGTTGGACTTTGCTGCTTTACACATTCATTTTGTAAACATGCAAACAGGGCAGATTTGGGTCTAGACTGAACTACTGAATTTTCTACATTTTCTGTAATCACTGGGCCTGTTTAGAGGATTACCCTTTTAATACAGTCACATTTTATTTCACAATCTTTATATAAACTGTATGGTCCCTAGTAGCCTTCTTTTGAATAGCAAATTAAAATTCCTGCAGGAAATAATAGATTTATATACTTAAGTTCACTAATAACAAATGTGACCTGAGATTTCAGCTAGGAACCCCACCACCACTTTTTAAGAACTCTCCAGGTTACGTGGGATATCCAAAATTGTAATAAAATTGGGGAAGGAAATACAGTAGCTCCCAGACTAAAAGGAATTTTAAACTAAAAGGCATGTATTAGATGAAAGGTATTGACTGATCTGTATTTAGGGTAAATACAATACATTTTGAAGCCATATGACGCGCAGAATATGCTCTGTTAGGGCTTTCTGCAAACAACAGCGCTATGGTTGAGCGTGTCCAGTGGCTCCCGGTGCCCGAATAGTCAGGGGAATGGTGAGGAGAAACCCCAGCGATACGGTGCAGCTCGTGAACTCAATTCCACACTAGTTTCCTGCTTACATGTCACCCTTCATCACAGACTGATTCATTCTGACCTTAAAATGACGGTCTATTGGATGGTGAAGCTGTAGCCACAGAGGGTCAGCCCCCACCTTCACCCGAGCTAAATCCCAGACTGCAAAGTCGTAAATTAAGAACCAGGAAACCAGTTATCCCGACTGCTCTTTCCATCAGAGCACAAAGGAGTTCCTTTCAAACCTCATTTAATTCCTGTTGAGTTTTGGGGTTTTTTTTGTTTTTGGTCTGGGGGTTTTGTCTGTGTTTTTTTTTGACATTCCCGTGTGTTTCTAAGGTTCAAGTGCTGTTTTGGGACCATCTTGAAAAAAAAAAAAATCCAACCCAACAACTACTGTAAAACCTGTCAATAGAAAACAGGGGTTGTTGGTCCCTGCCGAGGCTTTTCCTACGAGCGGCAGCGTCCCACCGGTGTGTGAGTTCATCCCAAGGACACGTCGGTAGCGTCTCACCGGGGGACCGCGGGGCTCCGCTCAATGTACTTTGGGGACCCTGCGGAAGCGCTGTCCCATTCCTGTGCCAGCTGTACGGGAGCGTTTCCTGCCACCCGTAGCCGAAAGCAGGGAACGCGGAGCAGGAACGGATCCGAACCGCAAAGGGAGTAGACGGGAGGAGACTCTTCCAAGGAAACGCCTGGAGACAGCATTCTCCGTGATGCTCGAGCGCACGGAAAGGGCAACTCGCTTTACGCTTCTCCGCGGTTTTTGGCAGCGCCGAAAGTTGCGTGGCTGCGAGTTTCCGCGTGGCGCCGGTGGAACGAAGAGCCCCGAGGCCCGCAGAGGGCGACGCCGGCTGGAACAGCCGCTCCGCAGCGGGCGGCACCGGCCGCCTTCAGCCCGCGGGAGAAGGAGCGCCGGGAGCCGCGGCTTGGCGGAGCGGAACGGGCCGGGGAACCCGCCGGGAACGGGCCGTGTGAGCCCCGCCCGAGAAGCGCCGAACTCCCGGCGGCCGCGGCGCCTCCAGCGGCGGCGCTGAGGGGAGGGTGGCCGGGCCGCCGCGCACCCCGTCCCCCGCCGCCATCCGCCTCCCGA
>VZSF01003958.1:34773-203145 GCA_013398295.1 Chionis minor | reverse complement strand
CCTCACGGGCTGGCGGCGGGGGGGCCCCTCCCGCCCCCGGTGCGGCCGGGCGGGATGCGGGGGGCGGCGAGCGGGCAGGCCCGTTACCTGCGGGGGGGGCGGGTCATTGTCCCGCTGCCACCGGCGCCGCGAGGCAGAGCTCGGCGCGGCGCTTTGTTGCCGCTTCCGTTGGCGGCGGCCGGATGCGGCCGGGCCGGTGGGTGCGGGCGAGCCCCGCGGTGACGGGCCTGTGCCCCGGGCAGGGCGAGCGCGGACCTAAACGGCTTTGTCCTCCTTGTAGCCTTTCCCCCGGGGTTCTCCCGTGTTTCTCCTTCCCGGCCTGTTAAAAGTCCGTCTAAAGGCCTTCACAGCCGGCTTGGTTCCCTACGTGATGTTTGCCCCTGCTCCTGCTCTGAGACTTGGGATACGCGTTTGGAATTTCGCTCCATGCCGGCGGTGGGGACCTCGCTGCTGCAGACGGGTTTTGTTTCACGGGTTGGGTTTTTCCCGTCTGGTTGCTCTGGTTCTAGTTGAACTCGGTTGAAAAGAGAACACTGGGGTTACGGTGCCTTGGCACTGCTAGGTATTGCTGCAGCGCTGACACATTTTGTGCTCAGATTCAGCTTTTTTCCCCTTTCGCTTGAATAAATTTCATTCTTTCTCTTACTGTTGTTGCAGATGACACCGCTGGTAAGCAAGAAGATGGACCAATTTCTGGGTGAGTCCAGAGGCTGTTTGTTCATTATAAAAGCGTACACTGCAAAGAAGATCCAGCCATGCTGAGCGTAGCTTTGTGAACGCTTTAGACCGACACTGTTGCCAGAAAAGCAGCCTGTCCCTCTCCCATCCCGTGGGATCATCCGCAGCCGCCACCCTTGGGCTGGCACAGCATTTATGGATTGGGAGGGTGAACTGGATCAGTTAACTGATTTGACTTAAAACTAACTTTTAGCCCATTATTTTCCCCCCTCCTCCCCGATTAGTTTTAAATCCGATCTATTTTCCAGTGTAATTCCCTGGGAAGAATGGTGGCTTGAGGACTGGATGGGGCCTTGAGGACTGGCCTTTGTGCTGGCCTGGCGTTGGGAAAGTGGCGGCCTGTGCTTTAGCCTGGAAAAGCGAAAATCCTTGAGCCGAGGTTAAAATCTTGACGTGATCAAGTCAACAAATTACATGAGACCTGTGAAGTACGTGGTTTGGGCAGGAGTTAGAGATAAAAGGATCGGGGACAACTGAATGATGAGTTTTGCTTTCTGTGTACGGAAGGTGCTGCCTGTCCTTCGTTATAACTCCCCGGCATTTGTAGCCGTGTGTTTCGCACCAGCAGAGTTTGCTCCCAGCAGAAATATTGTCTGTTTGCTGTTTTTAAGTGTAACGTGGTTTTCAGAAGACTTGATCTTCACTGAGCTTCATTGTGCTCAGCACCTTCAAGAGTTCAGTTTAATATCTAGTGTCCTTTAAGGTTATTGTGAATTCGGTATCCAGAAGTTCCGAGATTGTTACGGATACTCTCCTACTGCTGTAGTAAGTATCCTGTGCTCAGGGTGTTGAAAAACAAGTTTTAGGCAGACTTGGTAAATTGTAACCTAAAAACATCAAATGAGCTTTGTGAGAGGAAACAACTTTTAGTTTTGATAGAAACGTACTGCTGACTCGCACCAATCTCTTGTTCCTTGTCGCTCTCATCTGAACGTAGCATTACTTTACAAGCAGGATTGAAAATCTCCATTTCCAGCAACTGTCTCGAAGAGCCACAAGATGCGCGAAGGAAAAGTATTGGTGGTCACGCGAGCTCTCCTGGGTTCGTTCTTTCTTGCTTTTCTCTCCCCCCGCCCCCCTGATTTTGTTCCTTTTCTTTGTTGCACAATGAGGATCTTCCTGAAGGAAGAGCTATGGGGTGTTTTAAGGAAAATGACTCTTTGTTTGCTACGTTGTCGACGCCTGCAGCTCCAGGGATACATTGCTGGCTTGGCTGGAGTATTTGTCTCTGCCCACGAAGCAGAACTTAGAGTAGTGTGGGATGAAATATCCGTTAATATTCCTTAGCCTCCAGGATGCGTTCAGTACCAGCAGTCTGTGGAGGATGCTGTTACGTCAGCAACGCGCAGGGTTATGCTGGCGTTCTGGGGAAATTAAAATAGCTGCGATGTTTTTTTGCGCGCAGGTGATGGCTGTGGACCTGTCAGGTTGTTCGTTCCTGGGAAGCAGAGAGGTTAGGGAAAGGCTGGTACTTGGCAAATGTTTATTTGAACTCCGATTCATAAATTTTAATGCACACCCACAGATACTTCATGTGACTTGCAGCTGAAGGTAATACTTGTCACTCTTCCTTAATTCAGTCGTCTTGGATTCTTAAGAAAACTCTGGGGTTGAGGTCAATGTTAAGAGTTGCGTGGATTTGGCAAACAAAATGCAAGAAGTTTTGGAGCCATCTGTGAGCTTTTCTCCCGTGGTACATCTTTTGGTCCTTATGTAATAGCCTATGTCTGCGACTCTGAAATACTTTGAGAGGCTGATTTTCCCTTGGACGTGCTGCTGCTGCTTCTAACTTAGAGTGTCTTCAGCTGTCACCTCAGGGACTCGGCGAGAACGGGACCTGTGCTTCCTTGGTTGGCTGCTGTACCTTCTTTCTGGTCTTGACTTGAGTGCTGAATTTCTATGTCTATGGGGCTTTTCCACTACGGGAGCTCAAAGTGTTCTTGTTCCTTTGTTCCTTTTTTTTTGGTGCCGAGTAGCTGCTTTCTGAGTTGCGTTAGTGTGATCTTTTGGCCTACTTGTTTGGTGTCTCCTTTCCTGCTGCCTCTGAAATGGCTTTAATCTGACCAGTGTTTGGATTCTGTTTGGTGTTACCCATGTTTCTTTTTGAAGATAATCTTCTCTGTGTTTATTATCCACGGTGGGGTTTTAAATTACTAGCAACGTCTCCACAAAGTACTGGTGGAGAATCAGTTTGCCTGGGCTATTCTCGCTTTTGAAAAGCCAGAATTATTTTGAAGTTCTACTAGGTTTTACCTGTGACGTTAAAGAAAAATGATCTCTTTGTATTTTCGTTTCGTAACACTTGGTGTACTTTTTCCTAGCCTGTGTATACCGATTGGACTTTCTTGCTTGGCTAACGCAATAGACAATTTAACACATGTACGAACTCTTTAATCGGAGGTAAATCCGAACCTGACCATTGTTGCATTAGGACTGATTTGTAACAAATGAGAAGACTGGGTGGATAATTTATCTGTATTTTCACCTTTGAATTTTAACTATTCATTAACGTAAGCGATTTGTAGAAACACTCGAATCACATTTTTCTTAATTTCTACGGGACAGACGCCCTTCCTGCTTACTAAATATAGGTATAATTATTAGCATCCTTAAGGACAAGGTGACGTTTTGCTTATTGTGGTCTTATTCCCATCAGTTGTGATTGTGCTGACCCAAAGGTGAAAGCTCTTCCAGCTGCTGCTTCTATACGAGCTGCTGGGCGGCGTTTGGCTCGGCAGCCGTGCTGCCTGCCCGGCGCCCTTTGGAAGCGCTAAACCCATTCTGCCCAACAAAAGCAAAGCCAAGCAAGGTTGATTAAGCTTTCGTCGTATCGTCGTGCTAACTGCCGACAGAATAAACACACTACATGAATAAAGCCATTATATGAGAGTGATCTGGACGAATGCGTTGGAAACGTTTGTGGGTGAACCTCTAGATTGGGCTTGTCCACTTTCTTTTATCTGTGACGTTTACTAGACACGCAGAATCTTCTCATCCTTTGCAAGATGCTCCTCAGGAGAACCGGCCTGTCAGCAATGAAGACCGAGAGATGTCGCAACATGTACGTGTTCCACTGCAAACGGTAGACGTAGTTATTTTTATGCTTCTCAATACTCGGGGATAAAAAGACGGGAGTGTAAAGATGCTGGTACTGCCTAATGCATTACATTTGTAGCGTAGGAGTGTCCTGCAAGTCAATTCCCAATGCCAAGTACAGCAATGGGCTTCTCCTTTCAGCCTGCCTTCTCCAGTGGGGAGGGAGCCCTGAGCTCAGTATTGCTTCTGCCCATGGAAGAGGCAGGTTGGGGGCCTCTGAGGCTGCAGTCTGGCAGGGAAAGCAGAACACGATGTTGCCTCCAGCTCAGTATGTAGTGTGACTCCTGGAGGGTCGGTGAAATATGGGAAATGCTGGGATAGAAAGCCTGAAGTGCTGGGAGTAAGTTTTGATTCAGTCTGAGACCTTGTAGAAGGCAATCTAGCGGCTCAGTGCTGAAAGAGTAGGAGGTGGCTTGCTTCTCCGCCTCCTCTTCCTCTCGTCCTTTTGATGGGTTTATTTTCTGCCCCTGTGGCATGTCAAGAGGGCTCACGCAGAGTTCTGACAAACCCGTGTGCCATGGGAAAGGGGGCAGGGTTAGGAACGTCTTCCTCATACCAATTTGTAGTGGTGACGTGTTCATGCAGCTCGTGCATCCTGCAGAGCTGCGCTGCTGAGTCTCTGCGAGACTTCCCTTGCTTTCGTTGCCCCAGCAGTGGTGCTGTGCTGGAGGCAGACCGGCAGCTCTATAAAGTTCTTACGTAAAGTTCAGCATCTCGGGGACTGATTGTGCTGGATAAGCCAAGCCAAGCTCCTCCACACCTTCCTACCACAGAAGTTGTGGTGAGAGATTATTAGCTCTGTGGGTCCTAGGTGAAGCCTGGTGGTTTATATTTGTGCTGGACTGGTGAGGCAGATGTGTCAGAAAAGCCCTAGTTCTTTCAAAAAGAGCAGGGGAGAGGAACCGTGGGACATAATGAAATTTGTAGGACCAAGCCGAACCTTCCCCACCTTCAGGAATCTTATCCTGATTCTCATGTGGGGTTGCTTCTTCAAAGGACTTAGCAGTTTCTTTGTGGGCACCTGTCCATTTCTGTTGAAGACTGGTTACTTCCATGGCTTTTGCCTCCAGAGACAATTTTGTGTAGCCTTGGAGTGCAGTAGAAAGTTGTATCTCATATCAGAGTCATTCTAATAGTCCTTCATCGTACAAGCTTTGTAAGACTTGGCTTATTGTCCAGGGGAATATCTCAGTTTTATGTATTAACAAGCTCCTGTGTCCTTTGATTGTTGCTAGGCCCTTCCAAGTGGTGAAGATGATGAAGATGACAGCGATAGCGACAGCGATGATGACGACGTGAAAGTTACTATTGGAAACATCAAAACGGGAGCACCATCGTACATGTATGTATTGCTGATGACCGCGTCCAGTTCTGATCTGAGGTAGCTCTAGCATGTTGATGGGGATTGAAAGCGAGAGTGAGAGCCGAGCTCTCTTCTGGGAAACATGGGAGTAATGGTTGGAAGACCGGAATGGAATTAGAAGCTGGTGGGCAGCTCTGTCCTGCAATTGCTTATTGGAGAATCCACCTATAAAATGGGAATGATAATCCATGGGTCTGCTCTTGGAAAATTAACCAAATAATTACTATGCTTCATCGGGCAAAATCAAAGGCGGGACATTACATTTAACTCATCATCTGTGAAAACTTCAAGAACCAAAATCTGTATTGATCAGAATTTGCATAAGCTGTGAATTAACTCATTTCCAGCTGTCTGATTTTTCATGGCTCAGAAATGGTGAGGCTGCATTTGCGAACCAGGAAATTATGTCACTGACTTAAAAGTCTACCTGATTTGCATTGAATAAAAATAAAAAGATAGTGTTTTTCTTGCTGCTAGAAGCCTTCCTCTTAAGGAAGCAACTTACATGTGCTTTGCAGCGTATTCCAGTTTTTCCACGTTAGTGATAATTTCTCATGTTGCAGAGGTGGTTTGAGCCTGATGGAGTACTCTCAATAGCAGTGCTCCCTCCGCTAGCACCACGCTAGACTTTGCAGACATCCTTTTTGAAATCTGCTGCTTCTACCTTTCCCTTCTCATTCTGTGATCTATGTGCAGCTGTGATTTCCCTGTTCACTTCCATTTAAATACTAAATACGTCCTGGGGGCGAATGGTAACTGCCACTCTTCACAATAACCTTTCCCTTCCTGTTCAAGCCCATCCCCTTGTGTTTTGTTGTTGGCCAGTAAGTACGTTAGAAGCTGACGTGGCAAATGAATCTCACTTTGAAGATGTTGAGGCTTAGTGCTAAGAATCAGAGAGAAGCACGAATAAACCCGAGCAAACCAAGTGTCTTCTGAAGGATGTCAGGGCTTGATTATATTTTGCATGAAAATCTTCAACCAAGTGATTTGTTCAAATACCAATGTAGCGATTCTCTTCCATATAGGGGAACTCCTATGAATCTAAACTTAAAAACGGGTAGAGGCTATGGAGCATCTGCTTCAGGTATTGCTGTTATTTTTATCCTTCACCTTTTGCAGTATTTCAGTTACGTGGCACTGACAGCTGGAGCAGCTGCAGATCTGGGTCTCTGGAAGGATACCAAAAGAGCGCATCTTATTTAAACGGGGAGTAGTAAGTGCGGTTCCTAAAGATAAGCGCTCCTAGCACAGTCTGAGGGTCCAGGGTGCAAGGGAATGATTTCATTACCCATCACATACATTGCTTATTACTTCTATAGTGAAAAAATACAGTGTTTCTGAACTGTGTAGTTGCACTGGGGCCAACCATTCCAAATTGCCTGGAGAAGAACTGTAACTCCAGGTCAGGACACTGAGCTGCTGCAGTGTAAGATACTAAAAGAAACAAACTCTGGCCTTGAGTATCAGCTATGCGTATTTCTGCAGGTGAAATTCTCCCCACCGTTCAGTTTAGTTGATACTGAGACTTGGATTCCATCCATCCTCATATGTGAGACTGTCCTTTCGTGGGCTTCATATACTTTCTTCCCATTAATTTCTTTATGCAAATGACCTATCTCCTAATGGAGAAAATAAGAACAAATTCCCCTTGAAGATTCTTTACCTGACAGATTTTCCTGACTCCAGTTACTACATGTTCCGCTTGAGACTGATCCTGAAAAAGTCTCTTGTTCTGAGAAAACCTGTGTCTTGGGAGGGAAAGGCAAATATTTTGCATGGGGAGAAAAATAATTATTTTTTTTTAATTTGGGGTAAATTTCATGCATGCTTCAATAATTTACTCCATTTGTCTGTAGTACCAATCTGGGTTGAATTTCCTTCTCTGCTCTTCAACTGCAAGTGCTGTATACCCTGGCTATTTATTTATAGAGTGACTGAAGTAATTTTTATTAAAAAGTTGCTTGTGGTTACCTACGTGCTATAAAGCCAGCAATGAATTCGCAGTAGTGCTTTATTTTTGACTGGAGTAATTTGCTCAGCAAATTAGTGGATTAAAGGCATTGCATTAAAAGTAGTAACGGTTTCTCTCTCTCCAAAGCCAAGTTGCAGCCCAAAGGTATTGACTTAGATGCCGCAGGGAATATAAATGGATTGCCTGTTATAGAAGTGGATTTGGATTCATTTGAAGACAAACCGTGGAGGAAACCAGGTGGGGCCTCACAGTTTCTTGTGGTAAATATTTTCTGCAGTTTCAGTTGTCTCTCCTTAACTTCACGTGTAATTTCTGTCCGTGTGTTGCTGCCAGGGAACAGGGAAGTCAGAACAACGCGTGTTGCTCAGCCTCTGATGCCTGTCTAGACAATCAGTGACACTCACTGATTGATCGAGCCATGCTTCTACCTAAAATTGGGTTGTGTTTACTCGATTTAACTTCCCTGAGGGGTGCGACTAATTTTTTTAATGTTCTATTTTATTAATTTCCTAGTTCCAGAAGACGTTGCGCTGATATCAGTACGTTAACGTTTCTTGGCCTTAAAGCCAATTGCGTGGGATGGAGATGTGGCTGTTGATGACGCGTGATCTCCTCTTGGCGTGCAGCAGCTTGTGTTTGCTCTCTTGCCAGGAGCGAGCTCGGAGTCCTGGCCGGGCACCCTTCTCGTTTGGGTCCGGGGGATGTCCACACTTCCGCAGGGAAGTACCCCCTGCAGAGGGTGGCGATGGTGAGAATTGCCACGTGAGCACACGGCGTGATAGGAAAGCTGTCTTTTCATGTTGAATTCTCCTGCTGCAAACAATTGAATAAAAGGAAGGAAACCACTAGTCTACTCGGACAAGAAAAGCTAGGATTTTTCTTTTAGAAAAACTGCATTGCCTAATTCTTAGCTAGATTCTGCTCTCGGGTGCACAACTGTGAGCGAGCAGTGCTCACTTATTTCTTCCAGACAGTATTGCCTAGACTGTCCGGACAAATAGTACTTTGTACAGCAGGTTTTAATATGTGCATGGTCTCTCTTGTCTTCCTGAGTAGCAGTAGGGAGATTTCTACGCGGAAGCAGCTCTTGCATGACAGCTGTAGGGTGCTGCAAATTAACTTCTGGTTTTCATCTGAATTCGATACAAAAGTAAATGAAGGGACCAAAGAGGTCCTGATCTTTTTTGAGCTACTCTCATAAAACGTGCCGTGATGAAAAAAAATCCACTTGCCTCTTCTCAGAAGTAATTCTCCCGGCCAGCTCCTGCACGTTATTTGTCTTTGGGAAATATTGCTGTGCTAAGCAAGCAGTGCTTTGGTAAGGTTGGTCTGTGGTGTGGTTTCGGTATCTCTTGCCCACCTGACATGAAGGGGGTTTGAGTACATAACAGTGCCAATAGCTACGTGGAGGTGTCATGGGACCAAACCAGCACTAACGGCCTCCGTGATGAACAGCAGCTAGTACAGGCACCATAGAGAGCGCAGCCTTTCTTCTGCTGGGGATTTCCCATCGATTGTGACGTGAGAAAGAGCAGGGCCTAGGGATAAAGTGAGTTAGAAGGAAAACAATGAAGTGAAGTTCAGAGATGAAGCATGGAAATCCGTGCGGTGACATCCCTGCACCCAAATGAAGCCAGCTAGCCTTAAATCAGTGTCGAGGCACGAACAGAGGGAAGATGTCTGCAGAGGTGTGGCCTGTGAGTTTATTTTAGAGGGCAAGTGGCTTGTTACCCAACAGCCTTTCAGGTGTATATTCTTTACAGTTAATTGTTCAGCAGGTTGGTATCTCTTTAAGTGAGGGAGAGGAAGAAGAAATACGGCGTGGAAGAACTGATAGAGGGCTGAAATATAGGCTGATAGATATGTAAATGTCACGTCGCTGAGTCTGTGTTGGTGAAATTTGCATGTTTGGGTGGTACAACAGGAAGAGCGGCCTACCTAGAAGATAAACTGAAACCTCGCTGTATAGATCCACGCTCAGCACGTTCGAAGTGTTTTGCTTAGCCCTGATGTATCAGCTCCTTGTTGTCGAATTGGTCTATCTGGGAATACCTTTGCGAGGACGGTGTTTGAGGGATGCCTCGGCAGGGCTAGGAGATGCTTTGTAATGCTTCCTGTCGTGAGATACGCCTTACGGAGGTAGCTGCAGCTCTCTTTGTCCTTCTGCAGCTATGTTTTCTTCGTAAGCAGTTTGTGGCCACCTCTCTTCCTCAGAAGTGCTCACGCTGAATCGGCACATTTCACGGCAGACTGTCAACGTCAGATGACAATCTTGGAAGGCTGTAGTGAGGATGGTGACGGAGCTGTAATTACTTGTTCATCTCAGTGGCCAATCCGGCCCAAACCACGACACTTGTGTTGTCTGAGATGTATCAATAAAAAACTTCCACTTTATCCCTGTTTCACAAAATGGGCGAGTCCCAGAATCTCTTCTCAAAACAGGAAAAGGCAGTGATGATCAGGAGTGGAACGGGTTGGCTTAGCTCTGCCAGGACAAAGGTTCTGCGGCACCATCCCATTTTTGTGGTAGTAGCTGGAACTGTCATTCCTGTGCTCGCCCCAGCACTCAACTCATTTGGACAATTGCAAGAAACCTTTGTGAAAAATCCGGTTGGTGAATAAGTGGTCGCAGGCGTCTCTTTAAATAGCCCACGTGTGTGCTGTATTCTGCATCCCAAATGGTCCCACTGCTGTTCCGGCCATAGGAACGTGTTCCCTCCCACCCAAGGATGCAGCCTTCTCTGCTGCGGCACGCAGATGCGCTTTGGCAGAATGAAACGGAGAGTAAGCTGTGCTCTTCAGAAGATTTTTGTTTTCTTAACTCTTAATTTAAGCACTTAAAGGACAATTTGAGAATGCAAGTCTGCTAGAATCCCTCTGTTAACTTCTGCTCCCTTTGTCAGGTGCTGATCTTTCTGATTACTTTAATTACGGATTCAATGAAGAAACATGGAAAGCTTATTGTGAAAAGCAGCGACGACTTCAGCTTGGGCTGGATCCTGCTCCTCCCATCAGCACTGAAAATAAGATCACAGTAGGTGACATGTTGCTCCTGCATATGGCTGCAATAAAACTGGGACTTGTTTTTGTAATTGCGGAGATGACTATGAGAGTACAAGCTACCTTAACACCTAACTGTTCTGTGTTCCTTTCAGTGATGAGAAATACAAAAATGTATCTTTAAAGATTAAATCTCTCTGCTAAAAATCTTTTCGCTATGGAACAAACAGTTCCAGCTGCCTGGCAGATTTGAACCGCTTGGGTGAATTTCCAATTGACCTTGAGGCTACCCAGCTGTAGGGGTTCCTCGGTGGAAGATCCCGTGGATGTGAGAGGTGTAGAGAGGGGAGCTGGGTATCCACGTCTCTTTTGCTTGTTGCTGTCGACTGTTGCAGTTGTGTGGGTGCTTTTTGCGTTTGGAGACTGCCTGAGCCATCAACCTTTGCAGAAGTCCATCAGGTGGCCAACAGCTTTTAATCAGAACTTTGGCCAAAGAGTAAATACAGCAGGCATTACTGTTCCCAGTTTTGACTTACGGACTACGTGAAAAAGGGTATGAGGCTGTTAAACTTTTGGACTTCAAAGGGGAGACAGTCGATAGCAGGCTGAGGCGGGAATAGCCAGCTAGTTCACAGGAATATCTGCTGCCTTGACTGAAGAACAGGCTGCTTGTCTGCAGGAGCCCTGTGATTGTTCCTCCAGGGAGCCCTTTTCCTTTGCTGAGGGTTAGTCTCTGATGCTACGCTCAGTTGAAAGTAAGGGCGTTAAACCTGCGTGTTCTATATTGCCTTCCGTAGGTTCAGCAAGGAAGAACAGGAAATGCTGAAAAAGAAGTGGAAAACAACATCATCAAAACAGAATTCAAAACAGACTTCTTGGCTCTGGTGGGAGGACGCATGAAGGCTGGGCCTCCTCCCAATAGGTAAGAGACGTAAGCCTGGGTGCACTATGTTCTTTGTAGGAGTAGCTGGGATCCACCCGGTCATATCTGAGTCTCCCCAAGCCTGAAACAGAAGCTTTTAAACTTTCCAGGAAGCTACTGCAGTCCCTCACTAGCTATCGTCTTCAGTGCTCTCCCATTTACCTCTCCTTGTCGTATCTTCAGTGTAGTGCTGCACAGGGAGGGAAACCTGTATCCCAGCTGAAAGGACACATCACTGGGAGTGGAAAAAACAAGGCAAATACCTCAGCTTTGAGGGCTTATATTGCTGGCTGCTTGTGCTTACCTGGCTTCTTCTTACTCCCACGATGTTAATCTTCACCTCCTTAAGTTGAAGTGGATTATATGTTTGGCAGCTGATAAGAGGAGCTATTGGTTTCTGAACCTGTATGTTACACTGCTTGATGTGTGCTAATTAGTTATTTTCTCCAATGAGAGCGAGGATCCGCAAGGCCGGACAAAGCAAAACAATTGAGTCATTTTGACTGGCAGCTTCTGCTGGGAAAAACACTTTGACCTTATGAGGTTGATGGGGTTTTTTATCAAAAGCTTCAGAAAAACAAAGCTGTGTGAAACCGGAAGAGCCAGAGCTTTGGGATCTGGGTGTTTCTGGTGCTTTATTCACATTGCATCTTTTGCACCCCTGTCTTGCAGAAATCAGTCTTGCATTCCAACTTTCCGCTTTGTCTGAGAAGAGAACCAACTCTCTGCTTCAAGTATAAGCTTTAAAGCTCTACTTAGTCTGTTTGCATTTAAGCACTTTGCTGGCATTTCTGTTCCCCTTTGTAGTGCCATCAAATCAGTCAGGTTTGTTTCTAGCTGTTAGGCGTATTTCATGAGATTTTTTGAAAATTTACATGGCTGCAAATAAGCTGATGTTCCTCCTGCAGCAGAGCTCTTGGTCAGGACCAGAAAAAGTATCTTTGTACGCTGCAGCAGCAATAAAATCATGGGCTTAGCAAGGAGTTGTGGGCAGATTTCCATAAGAAAACTTTATCTCACCAACTAGCCAGCATTTTTGTATCCACTTTGTCTAAATTTCCTACTAAGACAGAAAATTCTGCAGTCTGACTTGGAGAAGCGCTGACGTTTTTCCTGCTAACTGCAGGAAAACATGTCTAAGGCCATACTTCGGCAAAGCAATTTTTGCACAAATATAGGATGAGGGATTCTTAAAACTTCAGTTGCGGATGCTTCCCTCTCTCACAAACCTTTACTTGTGATGGCCTTACAACAAGATTCCATAAAAACGTTATCCCCCTAAGAGTGACCTGGATACGGAGATAAAAGAACATGGAAAATTGTTGGTTCTGTGACTGATTTCCACAGGCGCATAGACAGCTGTTTCTAGCCTACGTGATTTTTTTTTTTTTTTTCCCAAGGATCTAGCCTTGATTTCCTTGAAGGCAGTGGCAAAACTTTTGGCTTTAATAGAAACAGAGTAGGCTCCAGGGAGGTAGAGTAGGCAGTGTCTGAGAAATCCGATTTGTAAATAACTTCAGTGGTATCGGCAACACTTGGAAGATTGGACAGAAAGCAGGCAAAATCTGGGCTGATAACATTAAAGGCTTCTCCTGATAAATATTTTCCACGTTCTCTGAGCCTGATCTGGGAACGATTATTCAAATCTGGAGAGCAATTAAAGGATTGCAGCTCTGAACCAGAGCATGCGATCCGTGTTATTACACCTGTATGTGTAATTCTTTGGATTGTCTTTCTGGGTGTTCAGAGGGGCCTAACTCGCCCCTGCGTGCAAAGCTCAAATTGCTCAGAAGTGAAAAAGGACTTCTCATTGGCCTCTTGTCCAATACGAGTGCTGCCTCTGGAGATTTTTCCCTGGTGGACTAGAATGTAGAAGAGAGGTCTGTCTAGCAGCGGGGAAAAACTGCTCTTTCTGATGTCTTTGAGCCTAAAAAGATGCATCTACTTTGTACCAGGAAGCTGGGTGGGACAATTGATGTGATCGGTGGCCAGGCAGGCACAATTAGGAGAGTAGAAGGAAGACGTCGTGATAAGCATGCCTCTGAGGAAAACCCAATTCAGGTAAATGTTTTGTGCCGTCTAGACAAATTTCTGATTTTATTGCACTTCTAGTGAACCCTGAGCAAATAAATGTCTGTGCATTCCTGACCACCCATGTCGCTGTTTCTGTCTGCAAAGCAGTAGGTAGAGTATTGGCCCTGCTGAGGCGTGTGCACGTGGTGTTCCCTTCTGCGGGCTGAATTAACTTCTGTGTTAAAAGCTTTATCTTGCCAGGAGCTAGGGATTGTCCCTTGAAGAGTAGCCTTTCCATCTGAATGGTAAGGCCCGAGTGCCTTTTCTCATCAGCTTTCCCAAAGTATTCCTTGCAATGTGTAGCTGGAAGGCTCTTACATGGATTATTCCCTTCCCCTCCTCTGTCAGGTGGGAATCTCCTGTTCTGCAGCGGAGGATTTCTACTTGGGGCTCGTGTTTCTCTTTACTTTGAAATAACATTTAGTCTAAGCATCGTTAGATGCATCCCACGCTTCAGACTTGGGGTGGGCCTGTGTTACTGGATCCTGTCCCTTAAAAGAAATAACAGCCTGGGGTTTAAACTGGGGCTGGGTTCTGATCTTGCATGTCCAGTGTGTGACCATAATGTTCTGGTTGGCTTCTGGATAGGAAGGGTGGGGGTGTAGGTTTTGAGGACCATCTGCCAAGAACTCTTCTCTCTTAACCCCCTTCCTCCTACCAGCCGCTCCTAACTCACAAAAAAACCCCAAATACGGAACCTTTCCCCTGTCTAGATGCACTTCCTGGGTTTGTTTTTACATGTGTTTTTGTTGTCTGTTTAGTTTTATAGTGGTCACTTTTCCAAATTTTGCCACTAATGGCCCAAAAAAGAGTTTGCCGAAGAGAAAGAATTTGCTGGGAAATGGTTGTTGTTCCTCCCGCTTACAAGCAGCGATACCTGTACTTCCAGGTCATTCTGGTATCTCTGTGTATTGATCATTCCTTCAGCAGCAGTGGGTATGTGACCTGCTTTTGTCAGACAGACGCGAATCCAGTCTTCCTTTGACCTATGTGGGCACAATCTAGAGCACAATTTGGCCTCTTGCTGCCCTCAGGACAAATAAATTTGGTTTAAAAAAAAAAAAAAAAAGAAAAAAGGAAGCCTCAAATATGGCAGCTTTTAATCTGAAGCCTGTACCGGCTGCGGTTCCCACGAACAAAAGGTGTTCGTTGCACTGACGTGTCAGCTGTCCTGCACAGTTGCGTGTACAGCTCGAATCTCGTCTGGCTGCTGTTCTGCGTAAGAGAAGATTCCTTGCTGAGCACGCTGGTCTCGCTGAAGATGTCCCTGCTCGTCGGAAGGGGGTTGGACTAGATGACCTTTAAAGGTCCCTTCCAACCCAAAGCAGTCTATGGTTGCTTTGATCAACCTTCCTTCCTCCCCAAAAGATGTTATCCCCGGGCGTAGCATAGCCCGGTCTTTCCAGTTACCAGAGTGCTGCCTGTTTGGGTGATGTGCTCCCTTTGTGCCAGCGCAGTGAGATCCTGGCTGCGGGGGCAAAGAGATTGAAACGCTCTCTTCTCGTTCCTCTGCCTTCTAAGGTCCTTGGAGACCACGGAAGTAAGCCACAACCCCCACAGCAGCCCCAGCAGCCATCACAGCCCCAACAGCCACCTCAGCAACAGCCGTTTGCACCACCAGCAGGCCCACCGCCTCCCCCGCTCGCTGGGCCACCTCCACCACACTTCCTCCACCCTCCTCCACCAGTTACTTCTGTTCCACCTCCCCTGCATCCTCCAGGTATGTGTTCACACAGCGGTATTCGGCAGCCTGAGGCTGCAGGTTAGGACGTCCCAGGCTTGGAGCAAATCAAAGGTTTAATTGTTAAATGCTATTAGGACAGTCACGCAATCAGGTAACGAACAGGTCCTTAGACCTGGTTGGTCTTTGTTCAGTGTCTCCATCAGCCTATTTAACATTTGTCCTTGAATACTTCAAAAATGGCAGCTTTTCCTTGAAAAAAACACCTGTAGGCTTTGTTTCTGTGACGGAGATTTGGGTGCTACCGATCCATTTGCTTTATTGATAAATGTAAAGAAACGGGTCCTGGTTTATCCATGGAGGACGCTAAGAGCACAGGAATTGCTATCCTGTGTCAGATCAGCAGGCTGTTTGGTTCAGGATCCTGGCTGGCTGTGACTGATTCCAAATGTTTGGAGGGTGATCCTGGAATTGGCATTTCTGCAACAGCAGCTCTAACAAACAACTTTCCTCCTAAGCCAGGTCAGTTCTTGGTTAGTTTATGCCGTGAAATACCAAGACTTGTATCTTTCTGTGTTTGTTTCTGTGCATTTTATTTTACCAGCTGCACTGCAGGGTGATTCTTACCGCTCCTGGAAGAGTCTAGCCTTCGGTGCAGACATTACAGCGGTGCTTCCTTTTAAAAACAAAATATAAATAATATAAATGACGTCTTTACCATGGGTTTCTGGCCCATTGGGTGTGGTCAGTCCTCAGCATTGGCAAGTTTGTGTGCTCTTAGCAATGAGCAGATGGGTTTGTAGTGTGCTGAGAGCACTTGGCACTTGAGAAGACCCTGTTGAGATAAGTCCTGTGTCGGCAGGAATGCCCGTTGCCTCTGCAGTTACAGGCTTGACTCCTGAAACCTATTGAGACAGCGGAGGTAAAATCTCTAATTTTTTTTTCTACTTAGTTGTCTTGAGCAGCGTGATACCGAACAGTTTCACTGTCTCTTCTGTGCATGTCAGAACTCAGTTTCCACAAAGTTTCTTAATGCACCTGCAACGTGGAGGCCAGTAGTGCTCTTTGTGAGCACCAGGCAAAAATGGGGCAATAGGGATGGAGAGGAAAAAGAGCTTTGTAACAGAGAAGGCCAAATACACGTACTCATGCAGCCTTTGCCAGGGGGCACAGAGTCATTTTTATGTTGACACTTTTCAGTGCAAGTTTACAGACATTGGCCACGGCCTAAGACACGTTTTCCTGCCTTCACTTCCTACTAAGTCTGTGCATCTTCTGATCCGACGTGAGTCGTGTCTCCACCCCTGTTGCTTCTGGCTTAAATAATGCATCAAGGTTGAAGCGAAAGCCACACTCTGGGGAAAAGGTTTAAAAAAACCCCAACCTACAACAAACAAGCAAAAGGACACACTGGCATGCGCAGCAGGTTCTCCTCTCTCAGGTTCTCCTCTCTCGGGTTCTAAAGGCCAAATCAATTATTTGTGCATTGACACTTGGAAAAATGAATTCTCCAGTGTGAGAGCAGCAACATTTAAAATTATAATGTAAAGGTAAAGAGACCATCATTTGGGAAAATAATATAGTTTGTAGGCTAGTTACTGCTTAATACCACCAATTTTTCTGCTGATTTCTTTGCTCAAATATACGAAATTGTTCAAAAGTCTGCTTTTAGGTTTAGCTTGAGGTACAGAGATGACGTGCTTTACCTGTTGTCCTCACTTGTTTTGCTTGCTTATTTCCACAGGTCTGCCACCACCCGGTCCTATTCCAGGTAGGTGTTAACTTGCTCTTTCTAACAGCAGGGATTCTGAACACACAGACAGCCCTGTCTGAGTGTTTGGATTAAGTAACATGCGATAGGATGACACCGAGACCCGCTTTAGAGCGTAGTTAATTTAAGGTTAATAAACTCCAATGCAGTCTTGAACTCTAGCTGCTAATCTTGCATTCTGGACCTAAATAAGAATCTATAGGGCTTCTTCCTACTGTCTTGTTTTGTCTCCGAAGGCCAATCTAGGAAGTGAAATGGAGCCCTACAGATGGCAAAAGCCACTTACTTAGATTTGAAATGGTTTAGTTCTTGTTACGGCATTTGCACAGCAAAAGTCTGAGTGACAAATCGGTGCTTTGTGTAGGAATTTGGAGTGTGAGACTGAGCAGAACAAATGCCATTTCCATCAGAAGCCGTTGCTCCCTGGTGTGCAGTAGAGATGGTGAATACTAATAAAGAAATGTAACAGCCAATCTTGTGCAGAAGTTAAGACCCCCACTAATTCAGAGCTACCATAAAACTGAGTTTCCTCCAGCTGTAATTTTCTTTTTTTTCCTCCTACTGGAAATTTTGCCCAGTCCAGGGAAAACAAATTTAGCTGTTCATATAGTAGACCATTTGGAGTGATAGTTCTGACCAGCTGCCCTGCATCTGAAAAGCCAAGGCTGATGGTGGTGGCGTATATGCAGTCAGGCCACTGCCTCTGTGTTCTGCTCTCTACTTCATCTACTTGCAACGTGTCTGCACCCAAAGCACTTTGGATTTGTGCTTGTCCTCGCTATGTGTCAGACACATTGGGCTTGATTGACAGCTTTTGTGTCCATGCTTTTGTATTCATGCTCTGCCCTGGGCTTCCCAAATGGAAATATGGAAAAGCTACACTAGCTGGGCTGTCTCTCAGACTGAGAAAATTCCTGCTGTGTTTGTTAAAATGTCACTTTTCATACTCCTCTCAATGTACAAGAAAATTGCAGAGCTGGTTTTCATTGTTGTACCAGAAGGAACCTGCTTATAGTAAGCTTGGATTTAGAAGAATTATATTGTAGTGAAACTAGGTGCAACCTGGTCTCGACTGTAGACATTGCAGGGCCCAGTTGCTAATCCACTGCGTTTAGATTAAAGTTGTTTGGGAGGAGCGAGGTGGATGAAATGACCAGGCTGTTGCAAAGAATTTCCACTTCCAGTAACTTGGTTGGAGGAGGTGATGAGGGAGAATATCTACTAATTACAATGATCCACCACCATTAGAGCTGGGTGCTTGTAACAGTGGTACTTCGCTTGGTGAGCAAGCGTGACTGAAGTGCTCCAGGCATTGCATTTTATCAGAAGATCTTAGGAAAAGGAGATTTTTATTTTTTTTTTTTTTTAAAAAAAAAGCGCTTCGAAGAGGGAGATGTGTTCTCCAACTTGTTTGCAGCGTAGAGCTCCACTAGCTGAGCTGGAGACTCCAGGCTGCCTCTTTTTGCAGCGAGAGCCTTCTAGGAAGGGGTTCCCCTGACCCGTTGTAGGTGTTCACAGTAAGAGCTGATGAATCCTCCTGGGTTTCATTGACTATGTTGGCTCAATCACCATTGACTTGAAAAGGAGCCCGGAGCTGCTGGCTTCAATGTAAGTGACTGCAGTTAGTCAGGTGACTCCTGTCCTTTGTATCAGTATGGTTTGCTCCTTTTTTGGTTTAAACAGAGGAATTTTTAGGCAAAGTCAAGCCAGTGGGTGGTTAGTCTGTTCTTGTTGGCATTGATAACTGCCTACAGAAATAGTGGGTGCTTGTAGTTCTGGATACAAGTTTAAGAAGTTCCCTTAGGAGCAATCAGCACCTCCTTCTCGCTTTCAGATTGGTCATGGTTGAGGATTTTGGCTTCCAAGGCTTATGTGCCTTCTGGAAGTGGCCTTCATAAACTTCTGCTTAATTCTCCTTTCTTGAAGATACTGCCTTCTGACTTTGTAATAGTAACTCTTCATGTGTTCGGCATTGGGCCCGTTTTTAAACCATCAGACAATTCTCTCTGCATCATTGGTGCTATGTCTTCTCATGATTTTTGAATGTATATGTGCTCAGAAAATTGGCTTTCTTTAAAAACAAACAAAACCAGGTGATTTCTATGCTAAGTGCTTTGTGAGAGACAAAGTTACTTATTTTAATCAATAGAGCAAGAAAACCTTTGCTGTAGTTGCAATGTATCTGCATCCCAAGAATCAGGCTTTTCTGTCTTCCACAGGACTGTAAGGGTTAATGTTTACTCCTTAATGAATCTTAAAGACAAAATAGAAGGTAGTTCTTCCTTTGGTTTTCTTTCCATACCCCTACAGAACTAATATAGCTGTAGGGTTTTACTTTTGGTAGGAGTTACAAACCTGAAGGAAAAATATTCCAACAGGGCCTTGTTTAGCGTAAAAAGATGCTTTAACTGCTTTTAGCTGTAAATGCGATGAAGTTTGGTTCCCTCATGGCAAACTGTGAGAGCTTTGTGACGACATCCGCTTCTGTGTCTAGGGTTGTTCCCGCCTCCTCTGGCACCACCACCAGCTCTCCTCATTCCAACCTTGGATGGGTAAGACCACACCTGGGCTGAGCCATGGGTACAGCTCCTCTGGGAGGGAGGGAGGAGGAGAGGGCTAAAATCAGTGCTAGTAATTCTTAATCTGGTCTTGGATTGGGGTGGGGGGCGAGAGCAGAGTCCGTAGGGAATCCTCTGTGCGTTTACCTTGATTTGTCATATCCACAGCACAAGAAGGAGTCAATGAAATATAGGCCTGTGCTTAGGGCTGGCTCCCAGCAGTTTATAGCATGGTGTGTTACTCCAGACGCTTTCTGTAAAGATTCTCCGGGTACATTGTAAGCAGTGGGTATTTCCCAGGAAGTCTGCCTGATTTATAGAAGGAGTTACAGCGGTTTCAGAAGCTGTGGGAAAGCAACTGCACCTGTGTGCTTTCCTGACAGTTTGCAAGGCAAAGTGAGAGAGATTCACTGAAACTGTGGGTTCCCCATGAGGATGTTCCACAGACCTTCATTAAAAATGGGGTAAAGGCACAGCAGGGACATGGCTGCCAGGGGTCACTGATGTTAGTAACGTTCACCCTTCTCTCTCTCTCTCTCTCCCGCCCCGAAGCCAGCCAGCCAGCTACAATAACAGGCAGCCGCCTCCGTTTGGCTACAACTCTGCAGGTGAGCACTGAAGATAACAGTCACGCTGCTTCTCTCTCTGTTCTCTGGTATTTGGTAGTTTAGGCTTTTCTTAAGCTGACGGACACGGTGCTTGCTTTAACTTTAGGGCCTTGTTTGTGCCCCAAACTGTCCCAGTCGCTGGACGCACACGCCGAGTTTGGCTACACCATGAAGTGTTTGAAAAGCTGAACGTTTTGCAGCAATGGCGAGTGCAATTTTGTAGTTGAGCACTAAGCCTCAGGTCACTGTTTGCAATGCAGATACCCAGCAACAGAGAGGCTTCCCCGTGTGCCTCAGCGACGTGTTCCCGTGCTTGTTTGCACAAGTACTTGCTCACACTCTCTTGCATTTCCCCCACCCTCAAGGACAAGCACAACCATCAGCTTCCATCTCCTCCCTCACTGTATCCTCTTCCTCGCAGGTGTCTGTCTCCTTTTGTTTTGCAATGGAAGAGGCAGCGCCAAAATTTCAGCAGTTTCCTTCCCTGTTGCTGCCCTGCCAGCAATGCCCACATCCTTTCCCATTTCCTTAGTGACCAGCACTTGGAGTGGCACCTCCTCGCTGTGCTGAGCAGGCGGCGCCGCAGGCAGCACCGTGCTCTCCCCTCTGCAGGAGGTGGAGGAGGAGGGGGCAGCGCGATGCCGTCCTGAGAAAAGGGAGCCTCCAGCGCCGTCACATGTGCAGCTTTTCAGCAGCCGGGACTGCTCTGGGGTATGACCTGGCTGATCCAGCTGAGCAGGTCCCAGCAGGCCAATGTCTGGATGGGGAAGCGCTGGTGGCTCTGGGCTCGTCAGGTGGCATCCTTCATTAGCAGCTGCTGCCCCGTGCCCTCCCCAGCTACCACCTTAGGCGAGAAGTGAGAGCTTGTAAGGGTGGCCCGGAGCGTGGGGCTGACTAAAGCCCGAGGCTCCGGAGAGCGGTGCCTCAGCAGTGCAGGCACCTTTGCGCCCTCAGCCAGGATGTCTGGGAGGGATGGATGGAAACTTTCCAGTGGAGACCCTACAGCATGCCCCATATAGCAGGAGCTGTGGAGAGGAAGAGCTGGGGGAGCACGTAGCCCTCACAGTAGCATTCTGTCTAAGGGGCTCTTGGAGATCTTGCACCGACATCTGTAAAAATCTGGTCTTGCTTGTGTCTTCCTCAGGGAAAAAGTGTTTGCGTGTTCTTAGCAAACTGCTGGAAGTAAAAAGGGAGAGTGAGGACAGGAGGGACCTGGTCTCCTTGGATTCAGCTGTACCTCCAAGAGGGTGTCTCTGGAAAGGGAGGGACAGAGAGGATGCTGTTAACACTTCAGATGAACAAGGGTTCTGCTCTCTCGCTGCAGATTCAGGTTTCATCAGCTACCCACCCATCTCCACATCCCACACGCCCTGGGTGACGACGGTGGACAAAGGCACAAGCAGTTCCAGCAGCAGCCATTGGGAATACTCAGGCTCAAGGCGCGAGAGGGAGCGGGAGCGTGAGCGGGAAAGGGAAAGGGAGAGAGACAGAGACCGCACTCCGACCACTAGTGAATACAACAAGTAAGTGCTGGTTTTTGGCAGCTTCTGCTCACATCTACCCAGAAGGGAGCTCTGGCCTTGCCCTGGGGCGCAAGAAGGTGTTTGGTCAAGGGATGGAATTATAGATTATACCAGTTTAATTTTCTGAAATGTCTGGGGAAGAGATACTTTGGATCAATAACTAGAGGACAAACTAGGAGCCAATGTCACCATCCGATTTCCTGTGTCTGTTTTTTTGTTTAAATCCAGTGGAACCAGTTACACTTGCTCTCCCACCTGTAATGTGAGGCCAGTAAATGAAATAGCCCCTCTCTGTTTACCAGGCATTTCACAGCTCAGTGCGAAATGTTGGCCATAGGAGCTGCTGCTTCTTGTCTTCTAAATGCAACTGTCAGATCAAAGGAGAAACCACCCGTGCTTTGCTCAGCTCTCCCATAGAGGCTTCCAGGGCAAGGAGTGCCGTTCCCCAGGAGTCAGCCATGAAATGTAAATCCTTAACCAGGCGTTTCTGCGAGCAGTGCTGGAGACAACCACCTTGGTGGGAACTGATGTGATCTCAGGCGACAGCAATGCTGGGAGCGCTTGGGAAGGGAGGCTTCCAGCCTCCCAGCGTTGATCTAGAGAGCTAAAGTGAAGGCTAAGCTGCAAAGGCTCTTTCCAGACCCATCACTTTGGTGTTCTGTCACAGGCAGCGTCAGTGTTTTGCAGGCTTCAGGCTCAGAAATACCAATAGTCATTAAAAGTATGATCAGAATGCGCATTCCAGGCAGAGGGGTGCTGCCTGCAGGGGAACTTCCGCGCCTAGGGGGTGTGCAAACAGGGAAACATCTTCCTAACCCTTTTTTTCTAACTCTCCTCCCCCCCCCCTTTTTTTTCCCCCCCTTACAAGCTTGTGGGCACTGTGGGTGGGAGGGGGACGAGAAGAACAGGAGACAAACTTGCTACGGTTTGAAGAGCTCAGACTCCCACAGTTCCTGAGCAGGTTGACGCTGCAGCCAAGTCCCGTGATCAGCCCTCCTGAGCACATAGTTGGCATTTCTGGGTGCTTTCGAGCACGCTGACTTCTAAGATCAGGCATGCCAAAGCAGGGCAAGTAGTCATGCTCAGCGGAGTCCTTTGGAGCACTCACAGATGATTGATACTGGACGTTTATTTGTCCAGCCTGTTTCCATGAGTTAGGACGATATTTCAGACTTGCTTTCCCTCAGAGTCTGAATACTGTTTCCCACAGTGGGACTTGTCAACCCTTCAGATTTTGGCTTTCAGAAGTTGAATAGGGACAGTGAGATGTAGAGGGGAGTGTGGGATGTATCTGAATTTGGGGTACATCATGCCTCAAGCAGGTAGTGAGGCGTAGGCAGAAAGACCATGTCAAATTTGATTTTTTGAACTCATGGGGAAGAAAATAGTCCCTTAGTCTAACTGACACAAAAGAATTGCAGGTTATCTGGGACAATAGTGTTGGGAGGTAAAATCCAGCACCAGGGGAGGCAGAATGATGAGAGGAGCATGTTTCTGTTGGTTTTGAACAAGGAAGCTGGATGTCTCGGACATATTCCAGAAGGATTGTGAGGGTAAAATCCCTGAGACATTGGCCGCATGCCTGCTGCTAAGGTACTCCCTTGGCAAATCCAGAGAACAAATTTTGCAAACCCGTTGCCTTGAGAGGCAAGGAGAAAGCTGTGCAATCCAACTGTTTGAGCTTCTGAGCTCTGCGATAAGCAAACAGAGAAAGCTGTTTCACTGTGGTTAGAAGCTGGAATCAGGTTGCAGCTTGGGTTTGATAAGCAGCAGCAGCTTATTGTTACTGGTGTTTTCATGATGCTCCTGAATACCTCAGCCTGTTGATAGAGTAAGAGGTGACAGATTTTGTTGGTGAGGATGGGGTTCTACGGCCCTGTGAACATGGCTCCTGACTCTTAGGTCCATGAGTGGTGTGTTCCTCTGCCTCACTTCTCCTTTCTCTTCTTAAGCGACGACGAACGATACCGCTACTACAGCCGAGAGCGCAGCTACGACTTTGAGCGTGACTACCGCCGGAGTCGAGATCGCAGCAGGGAGCGAGAGGATCGTCACCGAGAGCGCAGGCACAGAGACAAAGAGGAGAGCAGCAAGCATAAGTCTTCAAGACGGTAAGAGCTGTGCAGGGTCGAGCTGGGCTGTTGATGGGAACAGCCCTTAGCTGCAGACAAGAAGCTTGGTGGTCTCAGAGTGAACTGTTGCCCTGGGTCACGCTGGCTTCCTGCGACCTGCTGATGTCCTGAGCCGTGACACCCAGGCAGAGGAAGCGCTCTCAGGCTTGTCTCCGGGCAGGAGGCAGGAGTCAGGAGTGTCTGTAACAGGGAGAGGAGTCCTTGGTGTTTGCAAGTTCTCAGTAAGGCGGCTGGCAGGATGACAAATCACTGCCAAGGAATATGCAGCCCTGACTGACAAAGGAGAGGTTAACGTGTGCTAAACGTCACCTCAGAGCGACATGGCTCCCACGGCTCAGAAAGTGCACGCAAAGGAAAATGCAAAACCGTGACAAAGGCATCAGCTGTCAGTGTTATGTGTTCCGTGCAGAAGAGAAGAGCTTTCTTCAGCCTGTAACCTGAAATTCCTTCCTGGAGCAGCAGGTTGAGCACTGTGTGATCAGAGCTCTGTGCCCAGTGCCTCTGATAGTGAGGCTGGTGATGATCTGGATGAAGGGGAAACACTTTCGGAGCAGAGCAGGGTGTCCTAAAATCCCAGCTTTTCTAGAGAGAGTGTATTTGCTACAGGTGGTCTTCCTGTGAGAGCGTTCTTCTAGCAAAGTTAACAGGTCTGGTCTCTGGTCTGAGGCAGCGCTCAGTTGCTGTGCCATTACGTTCTGGTAATAACTTGAGCAGACTTGTGCTTTTTTGGGTACTTCAACTCACTTCCTTCTTTTAGATGAAATTCACGTCATCTCTGTAGGTAATTACCCTTATTTTGAAACTGTCATCAGAAAAACTCCTACATATGGACTGGAGGCAAAGGGCTGTTCTCATCTGTAAGGAGATGAGTAAGTTTTCCAGAGAGGGCTGATTGCTGAAGGGTTGGAAACAAAGTGATGGGAAGAAGGACCAGGGTCGTAGTCAAAACTGAATACAAAACAAGTGGAAGCTGAGTTGATACCAGACTAACAAGTCAATAGCTTTAAGGGTTATTTTTCAGCTTCCTCTACTTAGAATTGAAACGTAGTGTTAGATACCCGACTGCGTGAACAGGGTGGAATTCACCAAAGCGGTGTCAGAATCTGCCGGAGAGCTCCATTTACAGAACTGGGCTGTCCCACCAGGTGGGAATGTGATGGCTCTTCCTCTGCTCCTGAAACCACACGCACGTGCTCTCTGTCTTGCTCGGAGTGGTAGGATGGGAAGTGTTTGTTAGCTAAAGCAAACGAAGGAATACTTTTTGTTTAAGGCCACTTTGAGCACGTGTCGGAGTCCCTGCTTGAGGCACTTGGAGATTTGAGCCTGTTGAAGGCGTTTGCAGGAAGATGAAAGGGTTTGGTTGTAGTTTCCAGTTTACTGCAAATTGACCAGTCTGAAGCAAATCACTGACGCTTGTTTAAATATTAAAGGACAGTCACATTGTTCAAGCAGAAACCACTGCCACATGGCTGTCCACAAGGTGGCTGAAGAAGCACTGAGGAGAGGCAGCAGCCTTTTTTCTTTTGGGTTTGTTTTTTTTTCTTTTTCCTTTTAATGACTCTGAAACCATTTATTATACAAGTCAGAAAATTACTTGAAGCCAGGAGCTTTTCAGCCAGGGCTTCAGTGGTTCAGCCAGTTCGGTGTCTCTGCTGCTAAACTGGTATTCCAGCTGTGGTAAGACTTTGTCTGTGTACCCGGCTGTGTCCCCACTGGCGGAGCTGCGCGTCTCTGCTGTGTGACCATACGTCCTCCTCCGATAAATTGAACCTGGACTCTGTGCTGTGTTTTAATTCTGCCACCTTCACAGCACGGTCAGCTCTAGAGAGATCACTTGGTTTTCAGCCTGTGAGGAGAAACCATTGCACGTCTGAGAAGCAGCAGAAACTCTCCTCCCAGGAGAGGCCAAGAACCAGAGTGGACGAAAGCAGAGCTTCCCGCTCTCCCTGATGGGCGACAGAGGCGGATTGCGGAGTGTGGGGTTGTGTGGGGCGCGCTGTGCGTACGCGATGCAGCTGCTGGGGTCAGTGATGCCGGGCTGAGGCAGCCGCAACTTAGAGCTACTTCTGGCTGGGATTTCTCCCGCGTCACAGAAATCCTGTCTAAGCACCCACAGCTATCCAGCTGCAGCTGGAAAACACTTCTGGGTGAGGAGATAGAGGAGTTCTAAAGCACAAAGCTAGTGAAGCATCAGGTCATTTATGAGTAAGAAGTAGTAGAAAAAGCATCTGCCTCTCATTAGGAAGCCCACGTTTCTCTAGCTACATTGATGCCTTTCTTGTCTCCAGTCCAGGGATTTCCCCAAGGTGTTCAGAGGAGTGAAAGTTTCAAACACCTCTCAGATTTGGGACTCTTCCTTCTCTCAGTAGCTTAGTGCTTCATGCTGAAGCTTTTGAGATGTGTCAGAATTGCTAGAGCTCCCATAGGAGTGGGAAGGACAGAGCAATGTTGCTTATAAAAACTATGCAAACATCATTCTGACAGCGTGCTGCCTGCCTGGGCCGTGTGCTGATGCAGTGTGTGGTGTGAAGGAACCACCTCCAGCAGTTTGCATAACCTGCCCTGAGTTCAGCCACGTGTGATATCAGATCGTCCCAAATAAACATGAGGAAGCCTTTCAATGGCACCGAGATGCCCACAGCACTTCTGATCTGTCTGCTGTTTGTTGTAGATCAAAGCGCTCCATCCCCGCGCGTGCCGTGGAGGCGCTGCGTGTGGGTCTCTTCTGCGGCAGAGCCGTGCTGACGCAGGCTCTGATGGAACTTTCTTCTCCTCTTTCTTCCCCACCACAGCAAGCAGCACGAGAGCGAGGAGGGGGAGAGTCATCGGCGTCACAAGCACAAAAAGAACAAGCGCAGCAAAGAGGAGAAGGAGGCCAGCGAGGATGGTGCCCAGGAGGGAGAGGAGCAGGATGCCAAGGAGTGACCCACCATCAGCCCTTGGGAGGAGCTTACTCCTTTTGAACCAGCATGGCAGTGGTGATGTTTTGGTTGGGAAGGGGGTTGATTTTTTTTTTTTTATTTTTATTTTTTCCAAGGGAAGAGAGGCTGACTCTGGGTGAACAGTGAAGCATGTGGCAGTGGCTGGAGAGCTGAGGCTGCACATGCAGTTAAACCTTTTTTTTTTTTTTTTGATACAAGACAAAATACAGCAGTACTAGTATACAAAGCACTGAGCTACTCTACTCATAAACATCCCTAGGGAGAACTTTGTTGTATCAGATCCTATGGTTTCTGATGGAAGATGGCTTCAGCTGAAACTAACGCATTTAGGTAATAGTTTTTGTCTATTTTTTGTCATCATCATTCCTTCTTGAGAAATAGGACAGTAAGTGCGACTTGAAATTTATTGTCCAAAGAAAAGCGTGATTTAGATCCTGAGAGCCAGCTTAGAGTCTGGTTTCTAGTAGTGAAAGGTCTCATCCCCAAATAAATTTCTTTATAGCTACAAAAATATCTTCTGATTTCTCTGTGGCCAGCAGGGCAGCATTTGAGGAGGAACTGCTTTCACTGGTGGGTCACAAGATCCTGCTTTGGTCTGAGGGCTTTGAGAAGCCATCACGTGTGTTTGCACAGGGCGTGCAAAGACTGCAAACCTAGCTTTTTTTTTTAATCCATCGCAAAAATAGTTCTATTGTATATTACACCTATAAGTGGGAAATCAATGGAAGACCCATAGTAAGAGCATGAGTTTCTCTTTAATGAGTTTTGACTTTTTTTTTAAAAACTAAGAGTTGAGCTGAATAATCCAGCCCAGTAGAGAACACGAAGTCCCATCCAGCAGTTTGCCCTCGTGGGGTTGGCTTTATTTTTCTTTGGTTGTCACCAACACTCCTGTGCAATGAATTCCTTCCCCCTAGATCTCACAATAAATTCAGCCAAATTTCAAAGTTTGTTTGGGCTTAGTATTGGCTGGGGAGGGTGGCAAAAGAGATGTTCCTGGGTGGGAAGAACAGGGGAAATCATTTTGAGGGGTTTTGGTATGTCTAGTACTTAGGATACTGCACTCCTGTTTGTGTGAGTCCACAAGTGTCTCATTTTTAAGTATCTTTCACTACTTTGACTTGTTATTTAAAACTGTCTTCAATCTTTGCCCTGAAATCATACGGTTCTGAAATGTTACGTATCTTTTTTGTATTGTAATCTTGCGAGTCTGAGTGTCCTGTGAAGCTTACAGCCTTAGAGACTTGAGCCAGTACAGCGCTGTGGTGACAGTTTATATGCTCTGACAGTGCATTTGATGAGTCATTAACTGCAAAACCTGCGGGCAGAAGAAAAAAAGAGTGTGGGGTTTGTTTTTTTGTTTTTAATGTAGTACTTTAAATGTGCTTTGAGTTCATGGGAAAGGCGTGTGCAGTGGGGAGGTGTGTGCGCTGAACCAGAGTCAAAGGGCAGGACCTGGAATCAGGCTTCAAAGTATTCCTCCCTCCGCAGCCGCGGCGGAGTTCTGGTAGAAGGCCACGGTTTAGGAATACGGCATCTCTCGTTGGCTGCCACTGTGGGCACGAGGTGAGGGCAGCGGTGCCTCGCCAAGGGGCGAGCTGCAGGAATCCAAGCTCTGGGCACTGCGCGGGGGGAGTGAGGGGAAACCTCCTGGTGGTGGGTTTCAGCTGTGATTGCCCAGGAGCTTTCAGGAACTTGGGATGAACTTGCTTTTGTCCAGTTGTGGCACGGTGTGGGCAGAGGAGAAATCAAACCAAAACCGGTGAGAAGGACTCAAGAGTGCTTGGTACGTGTCCACTGGAAACACACCTGTCGGGAGTGCAATGGCAAACGTGCCCGCCCTCCACTTCCAGGGCACAGGCTCACGTGTACAACGTGGCAGTGTCAAGTGGGAGAGGGGCCGAGCATCCTCGCCTGTTTCTCCATGAAGAGCCTGGATGCTGTAACTATGACATCTGGTGGGGTTTTTTTTCTAGAACACGAAACCTGAAATTGCTAGGGCACCTAGCACCAGAGGAAAGGCCAGGCACTACCCCCCAGACCAGTCTGAGCTGGTTTGTGCCTGTCTTGATTCGGGGGGAAATGCTGGCAGTGGAGCCTTACACTAAGGTAAGTCTAGGGTTTGGCCCCCAGTCAGTACTACAGTACTGCTGCTCGCATTTCTGCATGCTCAGGTGTATGCGGTGCCTCTCCGAGGGGGGATAGAGCTATTCTACAGCCATTGCCCTAGTCTCTTGCTCTCTTTATGGTGGTGACAGAAGCCACTGAACCTGTAACTAGGCATAATTAATGGTGATCAGATCCAGCCTGCATCCCTCTGCACCTGGGCTCATTGATGGTGGTGTGGGAGAGGGGACACAGAATCTTGTACTGAAGAGTAAGCACTGAAACTTCCTCTTGTATTTTTTTTTAATGTTTTTACAGGTGGACCCAAGTCCTTCACTGATGGTAGCAGGCTCACACTGCCAGAAGCAGCTGTGAATTTAAGGGAAATGGTTTGAAATGGTTTTATTTTAATGAAATAGAGGCAAAAGGTTTGTCTTTAACATGTTAGAGAAGTCTAAAGCTGGGGCTTTGGAAATAATCTTTACTTCTGTCAGGTAACTACTGCAGGTTTCACGGTCGTGTTCCCTGGGGAATTCTGAGACTTGTTAGTCACCGTTCAGCAAAGAGGCCAGTTCCTGGGCTGGTGGCAGCAGTACTGGTCCAGGACCAAAGCTGGAGCTGAGAAACAGGCCCGTGTGTTACAGAGTGCAGAATGCCCTGGGTGCCGAGTATCGCTGAGGGCGAACGTCACAGCCAGAGCCGAGCGCTTGCACACGTCGTATTACACACGTGCCCGGCAGCTTAGTGCGGAGAAAAGCCGTAAGGCACCGTGGGAGCCCGTGGCACTACGAACTGGGCACCACCTGAAGGAGGGGAGAGGCTGACTTCCTTACGGTTGTGCAGCGTAGAGTTAATGGCCACGATGCCTTTCTCCCAGCCCATCCGATGCTGCCCTTCCAGTCAGGGATATTTTGTGCTGCCCGCACTGCATAGTAGAAATCACAACAAAAGCTAACCCAGCCCCCAGCCTGGACGTGCAATTCCTCTGGGAGCAATAGCAGCAGCCCCAGCCTTGCCTTAGTCGCTGAGCTGTGGAGCACGCCGAATCAGGGAGTTAAGCCTTGTTGAATAAAGCTTTATTTATTCCCTGGATTAGCTTTTCAGTCCAGTCAATTCTGAGCCCCACAGGCACGAGCGGGCTGCAGACAGGAGCAGAGGCACAACTGAGGGGAAGGCTATGTAGGATTTAATTTGTTCAGGGCTTTTCCTCAGTCACAGCCGTAGCTCCTTCCCTGGGAAAAGCAGAAGACATTTACCCTCTTCCCTGCCTCACAAGGTCAGTTTCTTGGACAAGCATCTGTTGTTGAGGTGACCTATTCTGGTGGTGTTAGCCAATACGCTGGAAGGAAAGGTTAAAAAAAAACCACTCGTGATACGTATTTTCCTGTAATATTACAATAATTTATAAAGGCATCAAAACAAATTCAACATCTGTTAACAAGCTGATCTTGGAGACAATATTAAATTACTAGGACAGTTTGGTGAAGTTGAAGGCACCTTGAAACGAGATAGAGTAATGGTAAAAACTGCATCCTCTTCACTTAAACTGTCTGACCACCAGCTGCATGGCTTTCTCCTACTGTACTTTACACAAGTGACATTTGGTACTGCGCAATAGGAATCACCCACCCTCTATCTACATAAATATTTACTGTTCCATACCAGACACAGATTCTGCACATTGATTGGAAAGAGACAAAAATTGCTTCAGGTTTTTCTGTTCCTTTGTGTCAGACAGAGGTCGAGTGGCTAGTTTTCCACAGGCACCTTTCTGACTTTTGCTTTTTTTTTTGCTCTCAGCATTCAGTAAGAACAACAGGGGAAAAAAGGCCCCAGAGCCCAGGTGGCCACGCACTGTTTCTGCTGTCAAAGTCCACAGGAGTATTTATTAACCAAACAAAGAGGCCACACCATGTGCCAGGGAAGCTTCTGTGGCAACTGAATCCTAAGCTATTTCAGCAGGGCCTGTTATCAGAGCGCATCATGCAATGTACTGCCTTAAGCTAACAGCCGAAGGACGTGAAGTCACTCCGTACATACACAACTAAGTCATCTAGCAAGGAACAATTCTACTCTGCAGTAATAGCTAATTACGAAGCAGCCAGTCCTAAGAAAAGCACTGCTTAAGACAATGATGGGCACTTACCTGCAGCTGGTTTACTACAACAAGGAATTAAACATTCGTTCTAGGTAGCATTTTGACAGGGGACAGAAACTCCTTTGATTCTTACCATCTGAGCTGACCCCATAAAAGCTACAGCAGAAGCAGCGTAAGAGGGGAGATCCCTCTCGCAGCCCTGTTTGAGGAAGATCTGTTGTTTCTCCTGCTGATTAACAGCCTTCTAAGAAAGGAGGGAATTGCTTTGTGTGGGGTCTCCAGGTAGGAACTTGGCAAGGTGTCATCGGTCAAACCAACCTGCCTTGGCTTCAGTTCTTTTACTCAAAATTGTATCTCTACAGTGGATTTTAACTGAAGCCAAACTGGGCCACTGTGCTTCTGGAGGTAGCTCATTTCAGAGGGTTGGTACCACGTAGCCGAGGCAGCCAGTGACCCCCAGAGCTTACCCTCACCCAGGGAGTTGATAGTTCGCTCCAGCTGCAAGAGGGATGGGACCAGAACTGCAGGAGCTCCGCTTGCATGCCTGACAGGACAGGGGCTGCGTCGGGCATCCCCTTCTTCCCCCTGCCCTAACACTGCATCTGATTGCTGGGACACTGATAAAAATAAGACAGCATGCTGGGACAGGTTTCTTGTAATAAGCCTGTTTACTTAATCATCTGCCTTCTGTGGGAAAAGCTGGTCATTTTATCAAGTCATGAAACCAGGGAAAGCAAGCTGAGGAAGCAGATGAAAATTAAATTACTTATCTCTGGCTACAGCGACGGATGCACTCGATTCCTTAACCAAACTCGTGGTGGTTTGGTTCAGGCTCCAAAGGAGGTAAAGGCCTAAGCCATAACTGGGCCGAGAACTTCTCTAGTTCAGTCTGTTCTGTGAGAACCCACCAAGCAGCACCGATGCATGTGAGCTTGGAACACCGACCATGCGATTAACACATGAGCAGTGGGTGGCTTTTCCACAACTCCTTTATCAAGGAACAAAGTAAGTTGTGTGTACAGGGAGTCTCATGCATACCTTTTCCACAACAGCCTGTAATTTGACGACAAGCCAACCACTTTATCCCATAAATATGACAGCCGAAGTGAGCCCTCTTTGAGCTCTCCCTGCTAAGCAGCTGGCTGCGTGGCAGTGACCTCCCCTCGAGCTGGGAAGTCTCGAGGTTGCTCCTTGAGGCAGAGAGACCTTTTACCAACAGCAAGTCTTTGGCAAGTGACTGATACCACGCACAGATTTGTATTATGGTAACTTTGATTTGTGTCTTGGTAACCAAGTCATTGTTACACCCTTTGTGCAGTAAGTAATGGAGTGAACCTTGCCCTCGGACTTTGTTAAAGTCGCACTTTCACAATATCAGATTTTCAACGAAACCACTTTCGCCGATACCCTTGGCGGTGGTTCTTTAAGGGTCTAAATTGCCTGTTCACAACAAATCAGCGTAGTTGACAGGATCCCAAATCAGGATTTGTAACAGCCACCTGGTGATAGGACCTTCATACAAGCCACCACAGCTCTGCCATGCTAACCCAGCAGCTCTTCAGCTGAGGTACGATTTGGTTTTATAACATTTATTAGGTTTCAGTAACCTAAAAATATCAAGACTGGGGGCTATAGGAACTGCTTAATTAGGTCCACATCCTTATGGTTTTATTAGTGGCTTTTAAAGCCATGTATAAAATGACTCAATGTCCAAGAATGGCAGTCAGATCTGTAGCGGAACTATTAAACCAGCAGGTGAAATCAGATGGTCATGCCTGTTTTAACCTGTTCAAAATATTAAACGGCAAACAGAGCTCTAAAATTGAGGGAAGTGCCTCAAAGGTGATTTGTAGAGAAACACTGGAAGAAGAGCTTTCTCTCCAACACCAATTCTAGAGAGCTTTCATGAGCCCAGGAAGCTACAACAACTGTTCAGAGCAGCCATTACTTTGAATCCAACGACCAGATTTGTTGACAGCACAGTGAAGAAATGTTTTTTCCAAAAAGGAAGCTAAAAGTCTTCCATAGCAATACACTGTGTAGCAAGAGTTCGGTAGTCCCTTGGTTTATCTGTCACGTGTTTAGCTTTGTGTGATGGCCAACTGATACCCGATACCTGAAGCTGTAGGGTGTTTTGTCTGAGCTTTCACACGAGGCTTCCCGGCCAGGACACCACAGTAAGCGTGACTTTGTTCCTTTGCTCCTTCAGCATTGGGATTAGTTCCGAGTTGCTCATTCCTATCGCTGGCACTCCATTTACTGCCACTATTTCATCTCCACACCTAAGCAGAAGACAGGAAATGTGCTTGTCAGGACTTAACTATTGTTAACAGTGCACCCTAGGACCCCCGAGGTCATCTAGCTCCCCCCGAGCCAAGATGGTCAACTCTTTGTTGAAGCAAATTTTTCATTAGATGAAAGACTCGGGGCAAGGACTGGCTGCAAGCAGTGAGCAGTTGCTGTCAGAGGCTTGCTTCTGAGTCAGAGAGGGCGAGGGAAAAGGAAGCCACTGCTGGCACTTGAGTGACACAGCAGTGAAGGTCACCAGTGAGAAAAGTTACAGAAAACAAATTTGTGCTGATAAACACACTCATCACCAAGGCTGCTCCTACAGCTGCTTAACTAGCAGTCACTAAGTTGGAGTGCTCATGATGCTGACACACACTGTGAGGTTATAGCTCTGTACAACAGGGGTTTCGGAGCCCTGCCTGATCCACCCACCTCCACGGCACACCAGGCTATCTTCCGAATGCTCGTAGCAGTCAGCTGAGACGATGCGAGGCGTCGAAGCCAGCCAACTCCCTTCTCGTGTCTAATGGGCAAAGTGCATTGCTGCCCTAGCACTCAGACAGGAGCCCAGCTGACCCTGTCCCCCCACCAAGGCCCTGACCCAGCTCTGTTCTTTGCACCGTTTTCAGGGGATCAAAGCCCAGCTCCTACACCCAAACTCCGTCCCCTGCAAGACAGCAGCATCGCTTTTATTTTCTGCAGTCCTGCACTTGCAGCGTGTTGCATGCTTGCTGAGAAGCCAGCTAGGTTGGTTCCCAGAGAGAGCACTGCAAGAAAGTTCTGCAGGGTCCTCCAGCTCCACTGTCCCCTCCTCCATGCACTATAATCGCTAACAAACAGGTCAGCAAAGCTCGTTTTAAGTTTCCTGCACAGGAGAGCTTTTGTTGCTGCCATTGGGATCCTTTTCCTAATCCAGGAGATTTCACACTCTGCAACCTCTGAGATTCGTTTCAAACATCCCCTTTCTGCTCTTATCCAATTACTCAATTAAAACCTTTACAGCCTTTTAAAATGTAACTGTTAATTCCTTTTAGTTGCACCTTTATAGAGAAATTAAAACACTCATTAATATAGGACTTCGTTTGTTACAACCTTGGTAACAGTATTAACTGCACAAATGAGCGTCTGAGAATGAAAGCTCATTAAGTTTTAGCTCAGCTAGTTAAAAGGGTAAAAGACAGCCCCTCAATAAAACAGTGCACACTGACATAAGTACCGATAGTGTTTCTGACACAGACACCAGAGACCCACGGGGCAGCTTGTACGTACTTCAGTTTCCTGTCTCGGAAGGCGGGAGTCCCCGGCACTATGGTTTTGATGAAGAACGGCTGGTTTCCTTTGCTTTCCTCAAAGCCTCCAACAATGCTGAAGCCCCAGCTTTCCAGGTTACCTTTACTAAGGACAATATCCTGACAGCAGTGAAGGTAGCTGTGAAAACAGGCATGGTCAAAACCAGAGAAAACCGATGAGTGCGTTTCAAGGAAAACTGCCTAACCAGAAAATTATGTTTTCACTTGCGGAAAGTGCAGCTCTCTATCAGCCTCATATTTATATTCTTTATTTAAGGACTTGAGGCAACCCATTTGCATGGCATGTTACAGGGATAATTCTCAAATATGAAGATGCCAGTCCTTTAGAAACGTATACTCAGATTGTCGCTAGTTTAAGAGTTATCAGGAAGTTACCATTCTCTAAAGGGGTTTGTGACCCAAAAGATTCATTAATAACTTTATGAACTCTGCTAATGAACATGCACAGTACTAGTGGCAAAATCAAATTAATCACGAACAGCAGTTACGCCCATGCGATACGTGAGAATCAAGCTTTTTTCATTCCATCAATACACTACCCGCTTGGTACAATGAAGGCATTCAGCAGCTGCGTATCACTGACGGAAAGCAAACATTTGAGGTACGGCAGCCTTTTGTCTACTAACTGCCAAGTCAGAATATGAAAGGTCTTTCCTGCAGGACCTACAGCCAGGATTGCCGTGGACAGTAAGAGGTCGGACTCCCCAGAGGGAGATCACAGACCCCGGTTTTGAATGCCAGCCCCTGAGGTTTGTCTTCTCAGTAAGGCTGGGCTATGCTGCTGTTCTAGGGCTGCCCCGCAGAACGTGATCTGGAAGTGCTAACAGCACTTGCTCCTTCAGTTTGTAGCACAAAGACGTGCAAAGCTTTTGCGAGGCGTCTGAAAAGGTGCGGCAGGAGCGCAGGCAAGTAGCTCGTGTACCCTGGCTGACAGTCAGCTTACGTTCTGGCACCCAGGCACTGCCAGGGAGCTTCACTGTGTGAAACTGCCGCTGATCGCCCCACTGAGGTATTCCAGCAGCTAAACTTCTCCTAATAAACGTTTTTGCCTCGAGGGCTTTGCTTGAGCAGTCTGCAGATGAGTTTCAGATTTCAAAAGCCTTCTCAGTTCACTTCTCACTAGGAGAAAGATCCAATTATCTACTTTCAAACTGTAATTTACTTTTGTACGAGTTCTTCACACACAAGCACTTGGAAGACCCAGCTCTAGCTTACTGATGGTTTTCTTCTACTTATACCACACAAGTGTAAAAACACAGCTCTGAGAAACGTGTGTGGCAGCTAGTGCGAATAAATAGCCCAGAGAGCAAGAGTGGTAAGCACTACATCAGCATAGAACATAAATAAAAGCGTTACAGACATTCTCAAAGAGTTGGAAAAGGCTGTTTGCTAGACATCAGTTTTCCATATAAAAAAAGGGGGGGAGTTGGGAAGAGAAACATTAATTTACTATAACAGAAAACAACTGTGGGAAAAGAACTTTAGACTACAGAAAGTAAATGTGTGAGTTTTATTGTGACAAACACCCTGCCGAGTTTGCAGTTCTGCAAAATTTCCGAGTTTGTGGAGTGCACCACTCCAGTGGGGCCACGGCACGGAGTACCTAACAGTTGTTGCAGAAAGAGCTCAGGCTCATGGAGACCGGCTTCGGATACACCTCAAGGGAATGAATGGGTGGGAAAAAAACTGCTTTTCTGCCCCCTGAGAATTAACCATAAGCCACACTATGCATGGTGATCGTTTTTAAGAGTCAAAGCTTTTACAAAAAAAAGGTAAATCAATCTGTAAACTTGCTATTTCTAGTATCTTTAGGATTCAGTGTACAATGAATTAGGACGCACCGCTCTCCTCCAACCCAGCATTTTGAGATGGTATTTTACACTATCAGTAGCTGGTATTGATTTAAGATAATACTATGAAGAAACCTGTATATAGAGTGATGATGATCAACATTCAGTAGCAATAAGCAGTAGCATACAATTAACCTGGAACACTCACCACCAATTACTAACAAAGCAAAGACTGGAGGAGGAGTAAGTTTACAAGGACAGAAGAGGTACCCACAGTTGTATTACAACACAAAAAAATGCAAGAAAGATACCAGCCCCCTGGTTCGGTACAGCCAATGCCTCAGTTGCCTGAGGTTAGATGGAAAAATATTACTACACTGTCCCTCTCCTGGAGACGTTTGTATCTCCACTGGAAGCGCGCGGCACTGGCCATGGTCAGAGGCGGAAGATGCTCCAAGCTCACACACCCAAGTGCTGCGGTGTGAAAGGAGCCCAAGGAGCACCAGAGCGGTTTTCTTTTAGGAAGAACGTGACCGAGATGCTCGTGTTATTCCCTCTGTTACCCAGGGTCCCAAGAAAGGCACAGGACCAGGGGCGTCACCTCTCTCCTAAAACGCTTCCGCAACACTAGTCTGGCACATAGCCCCAGTTCTGCAGGATGGGCTACAGGGGCTCCACGTTTCAGAAACAGCACATCACCAGTGTGACGAGGTGACAGGCAGTATTTGACACAAACAGAAACCCAGATCCAAGGACCGAGGCTAGAATTAAACACCATGGGCTCAAGTGTTGCAATGACTGAATACGCTTCCCGAGCCTTCAACGCTAACTTCAGTTCCGGCCTTTCAGCATGAAGTTTGGCTTCAAACTAGAGAGAAATATATGGGTTTCCTCTAAGGAGGAAAGGATATTTCTGCTGGATTGGAGTACTAACTGGAAAAAGAAGCTGAATAAAACCAAAAATCACACATGCTATCAGCAATAAGCTTTAAACTTCCACGCTGTACTGCAAAATGTTTGAGCATACTGAGGCTACATCTGCTTTATCAGGGCAGCCCAAAAGGATCAGATCCAAGGGAAACAACTGGTGCTGAGGACACAAGGTCTAGTTTTTGGTACATTTCATGGAATATTATGTAATCTAGTGTTAGTGTGGTACACACTGGGTCTGTTCGTGCGAGAGTGCAATGGGCATTCCTCTGCAGCACTCCTGGTTTAGTCCCATTCAAACGAAACCCACTTTGTGTGGGTCAAGACCTCTCTGCAATGTGAAGAAAAATACAGCAAGTGGGGACAACTGGGATCCTCGCTTCAACTGCACATTCCTGAGCCAAACTAAAATGCTACTGTAGAGGCACCCTGAACCAGGTGACAAACAAGGGCGCCTTTTCTTTCAGTTTACAGATTCTCAAGCAATAATTAAAAAAAATAGCTGATTGTGCCAGCCACAATATCAAAGATAAATACTTTGCTTAGCTGAAAGGCAGATTCTTAGTGGCTTTAGAGAAATCATTCATTCTGTCGATGACCAGCTAGTTGCTACGAGGTCTTACTGTGAGCGGAGGTGAAAATGAGTGAGGAAGCACATTTTCATTACTGGAAACAAGAAGGAAGATTTTGTCGGATCCTGAAATGAAATAATTTTGCTTTGTGCCTCCTAGCCACCCTCACACCCACAGAAGAGCAGCAGACAAATTCAGATGCCTGAATTCAGATCAGAGTAAGAAAGGAAGACTGAAGAGCATCTGAAATAATTCCTCCTTGCTTCAGCAGCAAGGTACAGTAACAGTCAAATGAAGAGGGGCCAACATTAATTCAAGCAGAAAGAATTTTGAGCAATGTATTAAATAGCAGGTAATGTCAATACACTCTTGAAATGAAGGCAGGTGACCCATGAGCAAAGAGCGGACTCCAGTGCCTGTAGCAGAAAGTGTGGTGACGCTGCAAGCCACCAGACATCCAAATAAACTGGAAAAGGAAGAAGGGAGAAAGTACAGGCAGTTTTTGTCTTGCTAGACTTCACTGCAGGAGCACCCGTGAGGAACGAAGACCAGCCAGCGTCTGAGGGTTTGGACTGGGTTCGGGCTACCCGGTGCAGCTCAGGCTAGTTCGTGCTAGGCCTGCCCAGAGCAGACAGGCCGATTCCCGGGGAGAGCAGAGGAGAGTGGCGGGGCAGCGCTGAGTACGCCAAGTTACCGTCACTCGAGACACAAAAGCTACCTTCCTTGGGCTGTTTTGTTTAGCATTTACTGGCTGCTAAGTAACACGAGGGTAATGTAACAGAGGCTTTGTTAGTATTTCTTCTTTCAGGTGCCTCAAGAAACAAGGCTGTAAATAATCCGGGCTTCCCACAGAAGGGTTTGGCTCCACGTGCATCTCCTGCACGATCCTCCTCCAGTGAGCTGGAAGGAGAACAGACTCTACCTTTCACAGCTGAACGTATTTTGATGAAACTGCAAAAGTAAGCAAACCAGAGGTTCACCTTTCCAGGAAGGAGATAGAAAATCAAGCTTTCAAGGCCTCAGCCCTGTTATCTGGAACTTACCATGTTGCTGCTAAAAATTTGTGCTAAGTCTGTGGTCCAAAGCTTTGGAGCAGGAGACCTCAACTATTCATAATCATTTCTGCTTCATGCTAAAGACGACACAATTACAACAGCCAGAAAAAGATTCAGACTAAAAGAATGCCTGTCCCTAACTGAGAAGACCAGATTAAAAATTATAAACTGGCACAGGTATCTGTTGACTTCTGTTACGCGATCCAGAAAGACCACAGACTGATTTCAGCTAATGATATTTTAGCAGGGACTGTATCTACGTTGTCTATGTACCTCAGTGCCTCAAATGCCAGAATCTACACTTCTCATTTTCTGTGTTAGTTTTCTTAGAAAAAAAAAAGTTTTCAGGAACTTCTGAAATACAGCTACTGTCCAACAGAGGTAGGGGAACTATGGGTAACACCATAAAAAGCAGTGGAAGTTTCTTGTGCATTCATTATACTGTAATCTCATTGACAAAGAAGGATTTCCACTGCCTTGGAGCTAAATGGGAATACCAGAGATACTTCCAAGTCAACCAACAAAGCACTTAATTTCTAGTGTTTGAGTGAAAGTCAGCTCTGTGACTGAACAGATCCCTACACAGTCACCGAACAAACGTACCTAGGCAATCCAAGCCACGTGATCCAGAGGGGAGACCAGCTGAATCCTTGCTCCTTGATGTCCAGAGATGGCTCTGTCGCGTTCAGTGAAACGATTTCCAAGGCTTTCAGTATGACTGAGTGGGAAGCTGCATTAGATTTCAGTGCTGAGACAGCTTCGTAGTAGTTCAGATGAGTCAAATCAATGCCATTTATGCTCAAAAGTACATCTCCTGTTGATTAAATAAGACAGGATTACTACAGACCTTTTGCTATGAAGCCTATTTCTGCCTCACGGTGTCATGCGGAACCTTGTTTCCAGCCACACTTCAGTGTCCAACTTCCACTGAAAAACCCCCCACAGCTCCCTAAAGGATAAAGGGTCTGAGAGCCTCCTTACCTCGCTTGATTCTGCCTTCCCTGAAGAGGCATCCGATGGGCTGCACACTCGTTACATATATAGGGAGCTTGTTTTTGTTATCCCTTCCACCTCCAATTGTTATTCCTAAAGATTCCTTTGGTTCCTTTTTTATTGCAACTGTCTTTTCATGAGTCACGTATCCCTGAGGTAAATCCTACAAAGGAACGGCAGTACAAAATACAGCTTCATTAATGCAATTAACATGAGAAGCCCAGATCTGGAAGAAAATAACAGAACATCTTGTATCTTTAATCTAGAACATCTCAGCAATGTTGTTGGACGTCAAAGTCAGCTTCTCATGTACTTGCTCTGAGTAGAAACACTACCCTGTATTTCCAAAGTGACACCACCACAACTGAGGCACTGCTCTCCTAATGATCCCACGTTCATTTGCTGTAGAGGGATGCTCGCTCTGAGGAAAACAATTTTGCACTGAGGAACAAGCTATGAACTCATTTCAAGGCCATTCATACCAAGCAATCCTCTCTTTGACTCCTACTAAATGTTTAGGTTGTGGTGAAAGCACACATAGCATATGCTGCAGAAAATACTAGGATTTAAATCAAGGAACCATACCCCTGCCATTTATGACAGCCATTTACTAAACTCCAGAGACATTTAAACACAGAAATCTAAGCAGTCATAGAAGTTTCCTCACTGAAATGGAAGTTCTAAACATAGAGCAAATCTCTCAGTAAAACAGACTGGCAATTCTCCTCTTGCTCATACTGTTTCTTACAATATGCAAACAGAGGCAGATGCAACACTGAAGTCACAGGAGCACTACAGTAATTTGTGTAGTTTCTACTTCTGTACCATAAAGCCCTGTAGCTCCAAACCAGAAGCATAGCTTAGTGTCATCATGCAACACCCTGAACGTGTTGCGCTTGAGGGATGTCAAGAAGCAAGTCCCAAGCGTCTCAGGGATGGTAAATTTCCTACTGCCTTTTCCAGACAACAAAGGATTAAACACTGGTTCTCTAGCAACATTAGAAACATTTCAAGAAACTTTGACATGTTTTTCCCTGAAAAACTGCGTTTCCTAGTAGATGACAAATGTACAGCTCTCCAGTACCAAAAGCCACAAACCCGCTGCGTTGCAATAGCTCAAGAAGAAATGGAGCTACTGATCAGTCTTATATGATAAATCACCATCACAGAGCAAACATAATAGATCTGCTAGGCCAAGAATAACCGCCGCTTTTTCTGTTGTTTACAAAATTTACCTTCTGGTAGGTAGATTTTCGCCTGTAGTGATTCTGGTCTAGTCGTCTCCGATGGTGCACCGGGCTTCCTCCATTGCTGCTGCTGCTGCTGTTATTTGATGTGCTGCCATCTTCTACCAGGTCCGACAGCTGTACACCTGGCTGCCTCAAGACAACAAAGTTCACTCTTGATTCAGTGGTCTGCCAGGAGAAACAGAAAGAGAGTAAATAAAACAGATAGAAAAATAAATGAGAAATTAGGGACAGCCCCTGTGATTTTCTTGAGGAGACAGAAGGGTTGGCATTGGTTTCCACAAACAGTCTGAGACAGGGCTACGCAATGTGATGCAATGTTTTTTTGTGAAGAGCCACAGAGCGCTGTGGTGAAAAGAAAAAAGGAATTAGCGAATGTTAGTCAGAAGGAAGAGGAGTAGAGGCAGGCTTCACTCATGCCTCCCTCCCCCACAAATGCCAAACAAGAGAAAATGGAAAGGGATGATTAATTCCTCCACTTCAGTACAAATAACCAAAACAGCATATTGTGTTGCGATACAAAATGAACAGAGCTAGAACGCTGACTGGTCCGCACGATGGATGACCGCGATACGAGTACTGGATGCTTTTTCTTTTATTGTAAAGAAACTTGTTAAAGCTCTTTCCCTCCCAGCTTATGTGCCCTGTCTATTGTTCAACATCTCCCACTCATTTTTTTCCCAGAGTACCTGAAGACATGACCTTTTGTCTAAGATTGCTGCCAATTAAACACTTAACCAGCTGTATGTCTGGCCTTGGCAGACCTACAGGGAAAGTATTCACTATTGTTACCGCTCTTCTAATTTGGTTTGTTCTTTCAGATAATTTGACAAAACCTTATTGTGAAGGACTCCATTGGGGTAAAGCGTATGTGCTTACTTGGGGCATTTCCTGCAATGGATGAGAGAAGTGCAGTTGCTGCTTTCACTTCTTCACTCTGGACCCCGTTTCCCTGGTGCCACAGCACCCTGGCACCGGTGAATTCCCTGGCCTTGGAAAAGGGACTGCAGCAACTGGTTTGGGGTTTTTTTCCGCCTTTTTAAACTAGGACAGGAGAGGGGTTTTTTTCTGAAATTTAAAAGCCTTTTGCCTCCAAAATCTCTTCAGATAGAGTAATTTTTTTCCAGACAAGCTGGCACACATCCATGTCTTCATTAAACATATTGTAAACATCACGTCCTAAGATGAGGATTTGCGCTCCCATTCAACCAGGGGTACCAGACTCTGTACAGTACATATGGCTGTGCATATATATATATATCTATCTGGAGTTGTAATTGGTACTTTAAACCATTGCAAATGGTTTGCAATGGAAATTAAAATTACGTTTAACCAAGAATTTGAATTAGCCCTCAGAAAAACAGCTGTTTGGAAGACTGTCAGAGTTTTACACAAATGTCACTTCAAAAGGAATTCAATCTGCAAAACTAATGAAGGCAGTTTGTGTTTGTGAGTATTGGGTTACTGATTCCAGTGGGATCAAGAAAGAGTTCCTCATATAGGAGTTATGTTTGCATTACAACAGAAATACAGCAGCACTTATGGGATGCAAACAAAATTCTAAGAGGCCATAGAATGGAACCACATATGTAGCACAGGGAAGGATCACAGAACTGGTCTCCTCTCCCATGCCACTGCACTCCTCTGCTGACTACCAGGAAGAGAACTGGCTCTCCCTCACTGCTGATCTCAGATCCTTCCCGGGATATAAACAGTATGTGATGAGATGTATTGTGTCAGGGTCTTTAGATAAAAACAGAAACTGGACGTCATCGCCTAGGGAGATAAAGAATTTAAACTGATCTACATGATATCTGCTGCACACGTAGCAATGCTTAACAAAAATTCCTTGCCCACTCCTTTCACCAAAACATTTGGCATGCTGCAACAGGACCGCATTCCTCTTGCGCAGGGAAAGACCACCTCTCTTCTACCCATTTAGTATTTTACAATGTTTTTAGCCTGAAGTGCCTCCCTTCCCAAATACAGGTAAAATGGGGAGAGGGCTTCAAATCAGTCAAAAGGGTTCTGTTCTGTGCTGCCAGCCTATCACATCTCCCAAAAAACACCTTCAGTGTGACTGAAACACAAGAGGCTCTCGTGCGCCCTCCTTGTCGCCGCTGCATGCATCTACACCGTGCATACGGATATTCACTCTGCCAGAAAGGCTCCGAACACCACACCGCGAAGGAGATCCAATTGCCTTAGCTGAACTGAAGTGTCATGAGCAACTGCCTCGCTTCAGACTTGTCAGAGATGACTCACAATGGATTCCCACTCTTCATGTTTATCTTCATTTGGAAGTGGTGCTTCCCACACATCCGCAGGGAAGTCACTTTCCCAAAGAGATATTTCAGGGAATGCAGTCTGCTCTAGTGTGTTCTGGTAGCCCTTGGATCAGAACAGGAGCTCTGCCATCAACACAGACAGCTGCGGAGTCATTAGCTACCCAACCCCACCATGTCATAAATTACCTGGATTATCTGTGCAGCAGCCTCAGGTGTTCCTTGCCTCAAATCCTGGCCATTTATTGACAAGACTCTGTCATTCCTACTCAGTTTTCCATTTTTGGCTGCCAAACCTCCCTCTAATAAATCTAGAATAAAAATCCCTGCCTCATCTGTCTTCCTGATAAGCTTGATTCCCAAGGGTTCAGATCGGTCTCTCTTAATCAAGGTAACGTGGATCACTTCCTGATTTGTAGCTGAAGTGGAATCCTGCTGTGCAGTCTTATTGGAAAAACCCTTCTCCTGCAGGACCATGAGGTGGAGAACAGGACCTGGGTGGCGCAGGAAGGAGACAGCTTGGCAGTGAGTCACACTGCTGATGTTGACGCCATTCACCTAGAAAGACAAACAAACTGGAGTCACTAATCAGAACCTACATAATTTAGGCACTGTCCACAGTGCAGCACATCACAAAGTTGGAAACAACTCCCTGTGCAATGCTGTGACTGAAGCAGCTGCTTCTGATGCACATTAGACAGCAGAGTTTTCTAAAAAAATGCAGAAGGAAAGCAGATGAAATTAAGACCATAGTTGATGGTGAATAGCTGAGGACAGGGACAAGACAGGACAATTCACATAACTAACAAATCCGAAACTGCAAAATATTAAATCTTTACATCCCATGGCAATGTAGAACTGCTTTCCAGTAACTTCCAGCATTCAATACGCACTTGGAGGAGAAGACTCAAATTGGAGACCATGCATCCTCACTCTTTAAGAGTGGTCCATAGTCCACAGGCTTCTAGAATCATCAATCTAACTATGCTTTTACTCCGAGAAGCTAGTTTTTGCTTTGTCTGTTGTCACCTAGGACTCTGTGCAGTCTTCTTTTACGATGTTTAATAGGGCTTCTAAGCGTGAGACCTGTCCTACTTACAACCCAGGCAAGACCGAGACATGTACAATACAACTGGATAAAACAGACGTTACTCTGTTGTTCTAAGAAACCAACTTGGAGATTGTATCAGCCACTTGTGCGCTTGGGGCTGCCAGTCGTTACTGAAATCCACAGTCCAACAGGATAATTCGGTCTCTACGGCTGTCAAATGAGTGGGCAGCCATAGCCGGGAGGTGCTAACAGTTCTCACTGCATCTAGGTTTTACTGCTGTATACAAGCTTGTGTCGCCTCGATTAGCCCACTGCCATGCAACGTGGTTCATCTGGAAACTAAATCTGGCTGTGGGTCAGCACGGTATGAGGCTGGTACACTTTATTACTCACATTACATATCTGATGCTTACTTCAAGTCGTAAGGTCTTAAACTTTGGACCTGCCCATTGAGAATATGCAGCTTAAGCAACATTGTAGAGAAAGCAATTATAAGACTTCCTAACTAGAGCACAGTCCTTTGGAGATAAATGGTGCTACTGGGTGAAATTTATCAGATAGAAATCTTTTTTATTTTATCCAAAATAGTCTAAATTTCAAAAAGCTGTCAAATACACAAGGTAAATATGAGTATGATTGGAAGGAACCTCAAAAGTCTGCTTCTCAGCCCCAAAAGATACACAGCGTTACTGACACACATCTGATCAGTGCTTTTAAACCCTCAGCTGTAGAGATTTCCCAGTTTTTCTAGGCAAACCTCCTCTGCCAGCCCTCCCCTCAAGTCAAGAGAAGCAATGGGACTACCAGTGGGGTTTTACATACCTCAAGAATATGGTCCCCAGGTGCTATTCTTCCATCTGCAGCAATGACAGAATCCCGCAAGACTTCCTGAACAACGATGTTTCCTAGTGGGGTGTCTTTACCCCCAACTATCCTCATCCCCAGCTCTTCCTCCGGGTCTTCTCGGTGAATTTCAATTGTGGTTGTTTCAGCCACAAGACTAGTTCTCTGAGGAAGGTCTGATTGTGGAAATTGAAGAGAAAAAAAATAACACATTAATAGAATTTTCCTTTGCATAGCACCACAAGATTTGTGGCACTGGCAGGTTGCGTCCAAAGTAGCATCTGGAGGGAAAGCAGCTATCAGGAGAGGGAACAACAGGTCAGATAAAAAACTTGAAAAGTCCCTGTTTCTTTACAGTTTCTCCAGAATGTTTTCCATCTTGTCCTAGCTTATGGCTAATTTGAACTCTCTGATTATTATTTCTTGAGTTTTATTAAAGGGCATTCAGTATATTTTACTTCCCATTTAGAGATTTCTTTTTCTACTGGCCTACTAGGAGCGCGCACATAACAAAAGCCAATTTCCACGATGCCCATTAGAAAAGGGGACTGCTGAGCTGTAATTACTGGTCTGCCATTGTGGTGACTTAACCACAAGTAGCTCACTGCAACTTTCCTCCTCTAATTTCCTTTCCTCCTCTTTTCCCATCCCCCCTGTGAAACAGGAGCAGTGTTTACCTATTTAAAGCATACTGAAGACTAAGCAATGCTTCTCAGCACTTTGAAGATGAAAGTTGTTGTTAGCACATGGTATTAAATCTACCAGCAGTGCAACATTTAGGCAGACCCAACACTAATGAAGCCAAGCGCGCTGCCTGTTAAGGTGAACTGCAGTTGTCACACAAGAGATGCAAAACCTGCCCCAAGTGTACTCCAGGAAAAAGCCAACAGAGAATTAAACTGACCTGTGTGTTAACTCTGGCACAGGCTCAGCAGTCGCCAGCTCCAGCGCCTGCACACTTGGAAACTGAGACTAACTCTGAAACAAGGCACAGAGATTTCCACGCTGCCGCCTTCTAACAGGGGTCGAGACAAGCGTTTCTATACTGAAGTGGAGATGGTTACTTTTATCTGCAAGAGTTTCATAACTGACTATTAATCCAAAAACTAAGTTATGCTATAAAAACACACTTGCTGCACACCATTAGGGAGTTACTGACCACTCCAGGAAACTGACTGTATATTTAACTTTCTTAACAAGGACATTTCCTCACTACTGATTATTTGGTTTCTGCAAGCGCTTTAAGTGCTCCACGTTCATTCGCACTGATAGCAACTGCCTTTGTTTCTGCAAAGAATACTGCAAATATTCACTGCAGTCTAACAGATTCCCTGATCTGTTTTGCACAGGCAGCTTTGTCCTTGTGAGCAGATCCTGCCACACCTGATGCACATGAACACACCTCCCTTCTGCTCAAGGACAAGCTGAGGAAAGAGAGTACTCCCATGGCTACCAGTGGCTGAATAGCATTGAGGATATCTAAGAATGTTGGGGACACTTTGTAAATTGAATTGTCCGAGATAATTACCTCATTTTTATATTATAAATGGTAATTACATAATTACATTTCTGTATCAAACTCTCACCTTCTTCAGTCTCCTCAAAAGCTGGATTAACCAGTCCGGGCTCTGCAGTCCCTAGTGATACCACAGCAGCTGCAGAGCTTTCTGCCACAAGTGACGATCCTCCACTTGGCACCTCTGGATCCCTGGGCATGTTCGTCTCCACCTTGGTAGGGGGATCTTCCTTCCCTTTGGAAATGGGATTCTTTTTCCGCTGTAGTTCAGATTTATATTTCTTGAAACCAGGACACCTAGAGAGAGATTGTCAGTGAATGTAAGTGGCTATTCTCTGCCTGTGTGGTTAACCTAGCACATGCAAGCTCTGACTGACACAGGTATGTGAAGAATTATCTTCAAGATCTCATCAGCTGCAAAACTTGTATCACAGATGTTAAAAATCTATTCTCATTTGACCTTCAGCTTCTACTTCTGCTAGCATCATCTAAAGGGCTGGCTTGTTATTTTATCACTTTCAAAATTACTAAGCAAATTATTTAAAAAAGGAGAATATAATAGGAACAGGAGTCTCCCTCGCTAAATATTTACCTGGCAGACACCCGATGAAGAAAACAATACCTCTTAAAATATAAGCAAATACTTAGCTCTGACCTTTTAGAGATGATTATGAACTGTATCTTTATGCAAAGGAAGGGGCTCAAGTTTCAAGCTCAGCCTTGAATTAGGCTTTGTTTTTAACAAAACCAGTAACATGCAAGAGCAGCTAGCAAGGCTTGCTGATTTTTATTTTTTTGCTGAATGAGACCTGGCCCTCAGATGGCATTCCAGCTCCAGTCCACCCAGGTGAGGGCTCTGTTTGAATGGGGGCAATTTAGAGGAGTTTATAATCCCACTGACTGTTCCCCTCACAGACGTTCAAGTCATTCTACAGTCAACAAAATGCGCTCTGTATGCAGCTACACCACAGCCAGCCTATCTCAGCAAAAACGAGCCAGAAAAACCAAGCTCTTTTATCAAGAGTACTTATAAAAAAGGTGGCAGGCAAGGAGGGTGATGAACACAAAACCATCACTTTCAGAGACATGAGTAGTATTGGGTGTTGACCAGAGTCACTTTTCAAATTAAACTCAACTATTTACATTCTGGCTAAACAAGTCTCATCTCTGTATTACTTCCTCTGGCTTATTCCTAGTCATTTATTCTCCACGCAGTAAGATGACCCTGAAACTTAAAAACAGCAGCTGATTGAACCACTTGTGCACATGTCCCTCTTAGATGTCAAGAAACAAAATCATTTTGCAAAGTGCAGAGAAATCCCCCAAGAGAACAAGTTTCTTCTAGATGCTTCTTATTTCCTCAAGTCTCTTGCAACCAGTTAATCTCACTTAAAAGTAAAAAACAGGAACACCCAAATCCCAGTGTAATTTTTGTCTCTTCTTTTTTTTTCCCCCCTTCATTTTTTCTAACTGTGCTCCCAGCGCAGGTGAAATAGCCTCTATTTTTAGAACAGCCTCCCCAAGGGAGATACACAGAACTATGAAATGTATAACAGAACGATACAGTTTCCAGACAGGTCTCTAATGTAAACATTTAAGGGTGCCTCCCTCTTCTGCGTTTAACTCCTGTGCCAAAGGGATTAACAAGTGACAGAAGTTTACTGATAGGAGGGTAGATTTACAGAGGAGAGAGGAAGGCCCAGCCCTGGTGTGGGCCATGGCCCCAGCTACACACCAGCTGCACAGCTGGGCAGCCCTGTCCCTGCAGTCTAAGCTTTCAGCCCTGCCTGAGAACAAGAAAGCACTGTGAAGCCTTATTTCCAGAAAAAGGGGATTATAAACTTTCACAGATCAAGGGGAAGGGGTACAAAAGCATCTTCCGCCACTTCCCCTGGCTCTAACACAGGCTCTCAGCTTGTGGGTACTGAAGACGAGCAAGAACCGCAAGGATGCGTCCTTGGCTGGAACTGCAAAGGTATCCTCAGCGTAACTGCTCCCTGTACACTGTTTGACCCATGTTTAAAATACGTCATTGTCCCAAAAAGCTACAACATAGCTGAAGGGAACCAAGCCTGTTGCATTTCTCATTGCCCGCTGACAAAATACACACTGCCAATGCTGGTCTGCTTCCACCTGCTTGTACTTAGCTCCCTTTCTTGCAATCATTAACTAGGTAGGAACAAGTGTTCCACAAGCTCCATGGCAAGCGCTCTTTGTCACCTGCACTTCTTTAAAAGCTACAATATTCTGCCTGTCACCAGCTCAACCTGCAGTGGAAGCACCAAAACACATCTCTGCTGACAAGCGCGAGGTGGGGGGGGGGGGGGGAAAGTCTCCCTTCCTCTGCACAAAGGGGAAAAAAGAAAAAAGTACTATTTTTCATTTGCTTCTCTCTCTCAGCAAAAGAATGCGAGAAGAGAATGGAATCATAAGTAGGTGATTCAGCAACTGCATAATGTGCAGCTTGGAGGGACTTACATTATTTGGATCAAAGACTTATGTATTGCACATCTTAATTGGACCAATTAAACTGGCAACACTGCACCATCCCTTGCTTCCAGAGTGTTGACTTCGTGCCTGTCTTTCTGTTCTGCGCAAGTGAAGCAAGAATAAGCATGTTTCTAACAATTTTCAGGGTCGGGTGCCCCAGATCAGGACACACGAATTTATGTACGTTTGGTAGGTTTTGTGTCTGCGGACAACTTGCACGCAAGCAGGCAAGCACCTCGCCCTTCGCCTCTGCAGCACAGGTGAGCTGGCCTCCCTAACACGCACACGCACAATTACCCTGTCCTCACCCACCCACCTTTCTGGCCTCACCCTCTGTCATCTCCGGTGTCCCATCTTGCCCCAGTTTAAGAACTGTTCTGAGAATGGATCTTTCTGGTCAGAAGCACACCAGAGAGGTGGCATTATACAAGGAGCAACAATACAATGTAAATGGGAATGCACCTGTTCTGCAGATGAGCTTCTAGTTCACACCGCTGCATTGTCTGCTGACACTCTGCCTTGAAAGGGCAGAAGACAATCAGCTTATCCAACAGGTTTCGTACTAAAAGGCTGGATTTGTGGCACTGCTGGAAAGAGAGCTTTTTCCGATCCATAGGACAAAAGTTATACTCCCGCATAAAGTTTTCAAGGCACTTGAAACAGTATGTATGTCCACAGGGGGTGTCCATGGGTTGGAGCAGAGGCTGAAGGCAGATATGGCAGATGAGTTCATCGTCCACTTCATCCTGGAAGTTGTAGAGATGATTGTCCAGCACGAGGTGGAACTGGCCACACTCGCAGCAGAGTTCACTAACTTGGGACGCGTGTTCTTCTGCTACAGGATCAGCCATGGTAGCCAGCATCAGGCACTCTCGGCCCAGCAGCAAGGAAACTCGTCACGTGGCAGCAGTCTGGCAGAGGACCTCTAATGAAAGGAAGAGAAAGAGAGATTTCCAGCCATCTGCCTGCTCTAAACGTAGCTAATTACAAAATAAATTGTATGCCTGCCTTAAATTCCCCCTGGTATCTTCACCCCCACCTACCCGCCCTTACGGTTCTTCCTTCCAGAGCGACCCTGTGAATGATCAACCCAGGGATCAGAGACCGTACAGACTTTATTCAGCAAAATGTTCAAGCACGTGGATAAATTGAAGCTTAAATTACTTTACACACACCAGTGACACAGACTAGATAAAACCCTGCCAAACATATGAACTAGAAAAGCTGAGACAAAAGCTGCATGTTCTTGAGAGAAAACAACCCAGAGAGGGAACGGAAAGAAAGGATAACCAAGATAGTGATCTTTAAACTGATAATTTTTCTCTCTGGCTTTCCAGATTATACTGCATAAAGATATATATGGTGAAACATCAGTTTGGGGACTTCTAGTTGTTTGGATTTTTGTTTTGCGTTTTGAGGGGGGATGAGGAAAAAGAAGAGGAAGAAATTTCAAAAGAAACTTAACTCTAAACCACATTTCCTTCCTTTTAAGCCCACTCCCTTCAAAAAAGTTTGTTTTAACAAACAATGCATTGTTCCTCACTCATCCATGCCTAAGTTCACCCATGGAAACAAATTTCCTATAAAAAGACTAAAGCTTCCTACATGGAAAAATCATAAAGAGTTGTCCACATCACAGTTTGTTGTAACACAAAGGCTTGAGCTTCAGCTTCTGACAGTCAGGGGGGATAAGAGAAGTGGCAAACTGCGGTCCTTGTAGCTGCTGCTCTACTGCTTTTAAGAGATGTCTCCAGTCACATCCATTTTGAAACTTGCCTGTTGTAACTAAGTACAACATTCATCCGAGTCTGCACATTACTCTACAGGCACAGAGATTACTGGAGAAGGGATTTATTTTTTTTTTAAACCTGGCGGTTATTTTAATGAAGTAGAAAATGTGGTACCACAGGAAGTTAACCCTCTCTATTACACAATGGCGGGTTTTGTTGTTGTGGTGAGTTTTGGGATTTTTTTAAACTTTATGTAAAAACTCCCAGGGTCTTTTAAAACCAAAAAATTGCAGAAGTGTGATGAAATGGAAAAATTCTGAAAGACAACATGGAAATTATCTGAAAACAATTGCTTTATCTGGAACAGGTAAAAGTCTAAGCAAGAGTGAACACTGGCCTGCACCAGTGCCTGGAGGACATGGCTGGCACGCAGCAGCAACTTTGGAGGAGGGTAAGCAAGAACAATAAGATAGCAAGAACGGCAAGAAAAAATTAGTCATGGGTTTCTAATAAAAATCATACATCACTCCAATTAATGTCAAGCATAAGTCAGCTATTTAATTAAAGGGGCAACATATCACCAACAGAATCAAGCTATTTGAAAGGTGAATTTTTACCTAGCCATAGAAACTTGTTCACTTCAAAAGATTAAAACATTACTGTCACGGTTCCAGGTGGGTACAAGGCACGAGTTGTTTGCTTCTCCTCCTGCTGCTGCAGTGCCAGAAAGCATCTTCCCCTGAGGAAAGCACTTAGGCTGGATGTACAAACCTGGCTCTTCTGTTTGCATTTACTCCTTAACTCTTGCGTGACTGATTCAGTGCTCCCCAAGAGAGAAAGCACAGTTCACAGACGGCACATAAGCAAAGCAAATGTATCCGTGCCCTCCTCTCTTAGAAATACCCCTGGTTTTTGGTACTCTCCTCCACCTGAAACAGGCACCTCTACTGTTTGCCTTGTAAAAAAAGTCTTCATTTGATTTTAAATTATCTTACAGGTGAAAAGGAAACATTACAACATCAGACAATCACTTAACATTACCTACCAATTCTAATCAATCAGCTCAGCACCAGCAGTTAACAAAACACCAAGCTTCCAAGGCAAACACCTACCAATAAGAAATACTTGTGCTTCGGGTTGTAGTATTTGCATAAAACTTTGGCAGGTGATTAAACAAACCTACTTTCTCAGCGAAAACAAACCCCACCATAATTTTGCTGATAAACTACTTTTATATGGGGGTTTTTCAGATCATTTACCAAATTCATTCTCCGCTCTCTGTGTTTAAAGGTTATACAAGATGAATCCCATTTATGAGTCATTTCAAAATTTGTGGAAGATAAAAAGTATCACCACAATCTCACTGCTTTTTTCTTCCCTGTAACTCCAAGCTGTTCTGCGCGCTCAATTCTAGATCCTCGAAAACAAGGCGTGAAGATTTCATTCAAAAGTGCCAAAGTAAATTTTACTTTTACACCACTGTCCTTTCAATAAGGAGGACACTCCTGCAGACACCAGGGAACCTGAGCCTGACACCTCTGTAATGAAACCCAGCCCACACCCTTCGGCAAGGCAGGAGTCAGTGAGCAGCAGAGGGAAGACAGCAGGCTCAAACAAGCCTGCCGCTTGTTCAGTGATTCAGTCAGAAAGCAGATGTTCTGTAAGAGGAAAATTGCTAACACCTTATTCAGCAAAGATGACTACTTCAGCTCAACAAGACAGATTTTAAGTGTCTAGAAAATGCACTGTTTCAACATGGTTCCCCTCAGCTTCAATAGACCAGTTTCAAGAGAGTCCCTCTAGGATCCTAGCTTTGGAGGTGAAGTCTGATATATACTTGATCTTTTGCAGTCTCCATCAAACATCAGTTACTCGTTCCAGCCTCTGAAGGTCAGACCAACCCCAACAACCCTCTTCACCCTTGTGCTGCTCTTTTTTGTTATACTATTGCCCCTCTCCAACTTCCTTCCAACAATGCCACCTTGAGTGACACATCCCCTGCTCCTGCCTTGCTCTGTAGTACTGGGATCTTTTGTGTTTTAGCTTACACACAGTGCTCAAAAACGTGGGAATCATAAAATAAGGACCTAACTTGATCCCAAGTTATTGACTACATGAAAAGGTTAAAGCATGACGTATACATATGTTGCTGCTCTAATGGACTCTGCTGTTCTAACAGTACAATGCAAGGAATGCCTCTGGAATCTGAATTATTCAGAAAGTAATACAGCCCATTCCTATACATGGCAAAGAACTGAAGGAAATAAACCAGCAGAAATCTCTTTAAATTGCCCTGTTTCTTACCCTGTGTGGACTAGAGAAAAGATTTCTTTGAGATCACCTTTATCTTTACTGTATGTTAAAAAAAAAAAAAGCCAAGTTTTTTTTTTTTTTAAGTAGGATTTCTTGCACTGTAACGCTGACTTAAAAGAACAGATTTTATTTATTTATTTTTTTAAAAGAAGACTTATCAGGTTGTCTAATCTATTTCCCTGCTAAAGCAAGACTATTCCTGATGATATTAGCACATTGCCTATTCTTGTTTTAACTGTGCTAGGGCACAGAGCCTCAGATATACACCTCCTCTGCACATCTACAGTGCTGTTAATAGCGCTAGTAGGGAGCACGCCAAGAACCACACCAACGGTGAACCACTCAGCCCCATTCCCAACAGACAAACTCTGTTCAGTTCTCCAAAGCACCCTGGACTTGTACACAGAACTGATGAGTTACTTCTACAGCTTTAAAAAAAAAAAATCCTTTGAAAAAATAATTATCTAAGAAATCCATCCAACGTCATGCCTTCACTTGTGCTACAGTGACTGAAAAGGACCGGTGGCTGTGGTACCTGGCTCCCCCAAGAGCAACATCCCTGCTGCCAATCTTATAATTTGAATTCTCTGCATTTCCAAATGCAACTCTCGCTTCTTGTTCTTAGGGCATTTCACTCTGCCATTGTTACTGCGGAGCACAAATCATGGCCTGTCTGCTTGTAGAATCCCAGCGTTTGACACAAGTCACTTTCAGCCATGACCATATTTACCTTAATGATGTCTCTTGGAGGTACAACACTGCTGCTATTCCCATTTAAAGACTGAGAAATGACATCAGGAGAAGCTAAAATACAGACCCACAGAGGTATTGACTCATGGGAATTCCACACTTTAGTAAGTCTCTGAATATGATCTCAAGTGACCTACCTAAGATCACACAGGAAGCCCCTGGGAAAAACACAAAAAACCACCCCCAAAAAGCAAAAAAAAAAAAGACAATCGAGACTATTTCTATTAACTAACTGATTTATAAAACCACATCTACGGTGAGCCAGAGCATATTCCATATTGCAAAATAAAGAAACATGCAGCCAGTCTGCAGTAAGGACACAAAATAAAAGTGTAAAACTTTTCCTAACAGGAGAAGGAACATATAGGAACATGACTAGAGGAACATCTCCTGCTGCTTTATTTACAAGTTTGTTTTGGTTTTTTTTTTTTAAAAAAATCTGTCAAATAACAAGTTCTCAATATTAAAAAACTACTTTTAGCATGGAAAATATTTTGGAAATACAGTGAGTTTATGTTGTTATGCACCTGCAGGTTAGCACTTATATGTAGACATCAACCGTGCTGTTGGAAACCCCAAAATAAAAGTTGGCTTTGAGATGGCAAGGCGCGTGCCCCATCTATACTGCTATGTAATAGTTCACTGTAATAATTATGCCAGTTACTATATTTATAGCTACATTCCCCTGGGAGACTGGAAATGCAACATTCCAACTAAAGGCTAAACAATTAATTAATTTTTTTGGGGTGGACAAAACAAAGCCAGCACATTCTGTATTAAGATAACTGAGGGCACACACCAGGAGAGCACTAACCCAAAACCCATCTGATTATATAAAAGCAAGTTCCAGATGGATTCTAACATAGCAAACCCAGCGGTCTAGCAACAAACCATAAGAAAAAGTGGCAGAACTTTTGCTAAACTTTCTTCAAACTCTTTGCACTCAGTTAAGAAGTTTTGTGTTTCACAGAATGGCAATTTTTTTTTCCATTCTAGAGACAGAATTACATTGTGAAAGTGTTTTGTAACAGGGTTTTTCTGAATTTCATCGCTACTTTGAAATGGTACACGAAATGGGAGAGGTTTTGTATGAAATGCACTACTGTCCTGACTGAACACTTCCAGTGTGCTGCTGCAGTGTTTCACAACCACGAGTAAACTGGCCTTAGTTCACAGTAGTGGCACTGAAAATAGCGTTGAAATATCAAAGGATTTTTTATAAGCAACACTTAAAGTAGGTCAACTTTTACCAAAAACACAATGCTGAACCCAAGAATAGTTTCAGGTGATGATATGATGTCCTTTTATGTCCTTATTATCTTTATCATTTTCTGATATTACTGAAGATCAGGACAATAAAGGTAAAAGTAGAAATCAAAGCTTCTGTAAATGGTAAATTCATACAGCTAAATAAGAAGCAAACCTTTCACTAATTAACGTTGCCTTCAAGCCAAAGGGTTTCTAATAAGCCATGTCCAAGAGTAACTGCTCAGCACGCATATGAACACTTCAACTCAGAAATTCTAGATGAAAGCTGTTTTACCGTACCCAACGTAAAGGAAGATCAACAATTTTAGAAGATTTCATTGTCCCCATCATTTACGCCCATTCTTTAACCATAACTTTGAAAATAAATTGTATTCTAACTCCCTGGTGTTTCTGTGCTCATTAGACAATTTTGTACTTAATCTGCTTGAACTTCTAGGCAAGTATCTGTTTTCTCAACCAGAAAACCAATTGTATTTTCATTAATTATAATCAGAATTGTTATCCTGTTAGACTAGAAAAGACTTATTATTCCAGGAAACTCTATTCTGGGAGATGTGCTAAAAGGCTTGGTTGACTGGAGCAAGGCTATCTCAAGGAGTTTTTTCCTGAGCAATTTTTGCAACATCAGCTCTCCAGCATGGTACATGAAATTCTATTTTTAACATAACACACTTAAAGATTTTTTTTTTTAAACTCTTTTGTTAGTATATTTGAAAGTTCAACATAAGAAAAGATCTCTTAGCTTTGTAATACTTATTTTAGAAATCCTACTAGAAACCAACAGCTTAAATTGCAAACACTATTTTAGGAGGAAGAAAAGCTGACATGAAAAATTAAGAAGCTGGCACTGGCAATTCATTTCTCTCACTCCCATGTGCTCTTAACATTCCTTTCTCAGCTCAGTTAACGACACCACAGAACAGTAACTGTCACACCAGGGACCCAGCATGCTGAAGCGCGGGACTACACAAATGTAATTTCAACAATTAATCCCAAGTCTTTCAACAGATCAGGACAGTCTGGTGTTATCATTCAATTAATATTACCTGGGTAACAAGAACCAACACATTTCCTCTCTCCTCCCTTTTTCTTAAAGAATTGAGTGGTGTAAAATGCTTTCCACCTACACCTTTCTTCCAAGGGGATTAAATGGTGACTATTTTAACATACTGCTCTGAAAAAGCGATAAATGAAATGCCATCAAGCAGAAGTGAAGACAAGTGTTGCAGAAAAAGCTGTTTTATTTCTATTTCTTTCTGCCTTCTCATCTCTCGCGGATGCTTCCACGATATCCACCATCCTTTCTACACCCTGTCTTCCACACAAACGTGCAAGTCGCTCATTCTACGCTCGTGGGAATTCTTATGTTGTACCACTCACTTAAATCAATTTGCTTCTTTGCAGAATTTGACCCAAAGACTCCAATGGAAACTTCACCACGGGCAGCACGTGTGGACTTTTCTTCGTGTGTTCTTTATTTTTTTCTGTTGTGTCTAATCATCTCTCTCTAGGAATTTAAACACCCCTACCTCCACCCTCACCTCACCTACATTTTGAATTTGGCAGCTATCTACAACTCCATCCCTAAAAATCAGTTTGATGTTTGTGGGACAAAAAAAGATGGAATCCAATGCTGTAATTTAAGGATAAAGGACCTAATCTGTAATTAATAACCAAAGCTTCTCTTGCAATTAGAGCAAAAAGCCCAAAACCAAAACAAAGAGGGATTAGGAGATCTGATGTTGAGATTTACGTTCATCTAAATATCTGGTAGCACACTCACTTTCCAAAGAGTCAGGTTTGCTTTTGAGGACAGGAGGTAAAGATTACATGTCTATTGGCTACATGTGAATACCAGATGCTCTTACCACATCATTGTCTGTGTGTCTACCTGTAAATTCCTTGTCTATAGAAAGAAAACAGCACCGTGGTTTACAGAATCTGAAATAAGTTTTTATGTGCAGAGACTTGTCTTGGGCATAAGCCTTCATAACTAGCCAGCCCTGATAGCTGTTACTTTTGCAGTAGCCCAATGAAAGAAAACCTGCACGTTGTTGTTCATTTGGGATCCGAGCGCTGTATTTGTAATACAGGTCAGAAAAAAGCAGATGCTATTACCACGGAATTTCTGAAGCGCACAAGGGAAGAAGCAGGCACCGCATTATATAACTGTATGTTTTTAAAAGTCACTGTTTAAGTATCCTTACCAAGGCAGTCATCATCATACATATTTAAAAGTAATGTGGGAAGAGCGGGAGGGGGGAAGATAGAGCCTGTTGCTTTTGGTAGACGTACAGTATTGCTATAGTTCTAAGTCTTGCCTGTCTTGTGGGAAAGTCCTACAAAGCTTTAATCTCTATCACACTCTATCAAGTGTTACTTTAAAAATCAAATTAAATTAATTTCAGTTTTAAAAAAACCTAAATCAACCTTAAGCATGAAAGCATTCATTTTCTAGGCTAGTTAAAAACAAACAACACTTTTGCAAATGCTGTTTTCTACATAACTTTACCATAAGCAATCCAGCAGCATGAAAGCAAGAGTTTTGCCCCTGGTGATGAAATACTTCCTATCAACACACAGATACTTACAGTTATTAACATCAGAAACATCAGATTAAGGCTTTACTGCAGGATAAAGTAGCGCAGAACTTTTCATTACCCACACCAAGTCAAATTCTGATTTCAGTTGCACTAGCACTAATTTTTTTATAAGTTTTTTTTTTTACAGGGCTCTGTTTTAAGTTAAAGAGTTTGGCACAATCTATGAGAGCATCCCTTTATATCAACAGGCACTTGGAATCCAAACTCTGCAAAATAAAATCAATGATCAGCGACAAACACACAGCATGGCTGAGAGTGCTATTCTGGAGGGACCATCAAATTTCCCCCAGTCCTGGCTCTTTTTTCCCAATGGCTCCAGGGTGCCCCAGCCTGTGCATGCTGCCATCACCACCAGCAGGGCGTACCACCCTGCTCCGCGTACAATATCCCAGACTTCCTTTCACAGGGTAAGAGGGCATTTTATTGAAACCAGTGCAAAGTACTTTCTAGCCCAAGCTTGTTCCCACTAACTAAAAAAGCTGAATTAAAAGATAATGAAGTCTGTAATTCCCCTTTACATCCCATCCTTCCATCAGATCACAGTAAAGAGGAAAGAAAGAAAATAAGTTATCTTCATTTAAACAAAAAAAACACCCCAACACCTAATTCCCTAGACCAAACTCTTCTCAAACTGCAGCTCCTCAGGGTGGAGCGCAGCTAAGTGTGAAGTTGCCTTAAACTCCCGCCAGTGCCTCTGGGCAGGCAGAGCTGCTGCTGCTGCAACCAGGAGCTGAAATGCCCTTCGCCACAGATGGCAGCTTGTAAGTAAATAATCACTATAGTAGAAGTAAAAAAATTGAAAAAAAACCCCAACAAACCACCACACACAAAAAACCCCCTCACCACCAACAAAAAAATCCCCTCCGGATTAAGAATCCCATTCCCCTAGAGATTACAGAACAGTATTATGACTCATTTTTAAAAGACTAGAGACACGTTCTGCTGCTTAGGACATCTGTCAGGTTTATGACAGTAAGTACAGTTACACATGTCATTTAAGATGCCTTTTCATCGCAGAATTTCTCCTGGTGTATCTTGTTGACTTTAGACTTAAAACAACCAACCTTCACAACTAGTAGGGGGGAAAACAGCAACAGACTTTTTTTTTTCCCTCCCCAAATCTTATCCTGATTTAAAGCTATGTCCAAGCTGGTATCAGGAACAGGTCTTTAAGAACCATTGTTATCTTACTGGGCACATATTTACAGTATACGTAAATTGATAATTACATTATATTTTCCCTTGTTCCAAAAATAATTGTAAAATGGGTGTGACTGTCTCACCAGCTAAAAGCGCTGAAACAACAGACCAAAGTCCTTCCACTATCCCCAAATCAATGCAGTTGCCACGGTTTTCCTTAGGCACCCGTGAATGACCTTAAGTCCCGGCAGAGGTAGGAATGGGGAGGGAATCTCCTTTCCCTGTTCAGTTTTCAGCCTGGTGAGACTGGTAAAGTAGCCAGGTAGCCCCAGGTGTTAACTTCACAGGGAACTTAATTTTTTTTTTATCCTAAGTACAAAAAGGCCCAGAAGACCCATTATGTTTATTTTTATGTATCCTACTTGAAATAATCAGAGGACAATTTTTGTTCACCAACAGCTGAGATCACCTAAAAGAGGATATCCTGAGATCTAAGGTTCCCAGGGCAGGGACTGCTTTATTTATTGTCTATTTAGAGACCTGTAACAGCGCTTACTAGATGAGAATTTATCTGTTACTTATTCGGCTAGGAGTGGGAGGTTAATAAGTCCGAGAACTTTACAAATAGGGCTGCTCATGATTTATTGGACTTTCAACAACTGCAACACGACTCATGTCACAGGTGAGCTCAGGGGAGCAGGTCAGGTTTTATCTCCCTTTTTAATTATCAGAAAATCTGTTTTTAAAGAGAGAATCTGCTACCGCTCTTTACAAAACTTGCATGAGTTAAGGCCCAGGCAAAGGGTAGACAAGGCCAGACAAGATGTTTTTTTAAACGCATAATCCCTTCCAGTACTTCTTTTCCAGAATATTCCAAGTAAAGAACACTACAGTCTTCAAATGAAATTTGCAGAGACCCTCTAAACTTGGGGGACACATAAAACCAGCCTTTGCCTGTAAGCTGCTGACTGTGTATCCAAATTCCTACAGATTTATTCCATTTCTCTCCCTCCAGCCTTGAGTGCTTTTTCCTGGACCAGCACAGTAATTCCTGCTACTCATATTCATCTAAATCCCCTCTAACACTTTAGATGGCTTGTAAGATTCTGGCTTGCGGGCAATTTCTTATCCACAGTATCAAAAAAATTGCCAGATATTTTCAGATTTTCAAACTCTGTTCACATCAAGAAATTTCTAGGCCAAGAGCAACATCTTATGTGTTATAAATCAGGGAACATAAACTGACGAGGGACTGTCAAATACAATTCCTAACAACTGTAGGAACAGCACCACTAAAGTAAACTGAGAAGGAAAAGCCAAACAAGAGGGTTTTGTATTAAACCAGCAAAACATACACAGGCCTGTGAGTAAGACAACAGCTGCAACTACTCTGGCAAGATATACATGATCAGAATGAAATGATGCAGCTTAATTTTCAAAGTGAAATCAATATAGCAGTTGCAGCAGGATTTTTTTTTTTTAATGCAGAAAACAAGAAATATATGGCAATACACAAAGAATAACAAAATACAGCATGGGGTGCTTCATGTATTAGATATTTTATTCTGCAGTTATATTTATTCTTTTAAGTTTATTCTTATTACACTATTAAGTCTAAGGCTCTACAATCTCATAAACATGTGTAAACTCATCTATTAACCATACTTCGGGAAGTACAGCACTACTGTGGTTTACGAAACCATTAATTACAATTTCTAATTGGAGTTACTGGAATCGCCATTCAGGTAGCGCTAATGTTAGCCAGAACAAACCTCAACCTGTTTCATCAGGTAACTTTGAGCCTCATGGAGTTTTCGGAGACCATTTAGCTCTCAGGTCCCTTCTGGAGCTGCTTCTTCCACCTTTTACAGCTCTCCTTCCCCAGGCCATATGGTTGGGTTTGTTTCTTAACTCATGCTCGCTTCCCTCGCTATACATTTGGCTAGAAACTTTAAAAGAAACTTGTCTCTCAACAGACCAAGTTCCTTTTTGCTGCACACCGCAGGTCCCTCTCTCCCATTTCATTGGAGTTTTATGCTCGTGCATCTCCGTTATTTAAATGAGTTACGTACACATCAAGCTTGCATACTAGAGCAGACACGTAAGTAAGGTGAATGAAGGCGTGAATTTAGGGCAGAGATGAGTTTTCCAACAGCTAGCAAACCCCATAAAAGCTTGGCGTTCTGTTTATCATTTCTCTGCTCCATCCTCTGCCATATGAGCCCTTTGTTTTGCCCTGCACAAGCACTGGTGCTGTTCTGACTTCAGGAGCTGGTTCAGGGAGCAAATCCCTTTAGGGGATGGAATAAATATTACCACCGCCTTAGCCTCTTTCTGCTGCAGATATGCCACATCCGCTTAGTTATACTGTAAAAGAAGAGTTTGAGTGTGTAACTTCAGAGAAAGAAGTTTTGTTTTGAAGGAGCCATGTGCACAATCTGCTTTCTCTTTGCTGGACAACTGCCAAAGGAGCTCTGGCCTTCAAGCATCAAGGACAAACATCAGCGCCGTCCCTGAAAGGCACAGCACACAACTGGCACTGCTGCGGGAGGGTAACTACAGCTCTTTAAACTACACCGCGCCACCCAAACCTTGGGCTGCTATGGAGTCTCCAGAGGCTAAAGGATTAAGCCAGACAACTCTGGGGCCGTATGACAGTGACAGAAACTTTCCACAGGCTGCCTGACATACCCTTTGCACAGCAGAGACATCCCCTAACATTGATTAACACTTCAGCTGGAGGCGTGTTTCCTATGGAGCCTCCATACAGTTCTGGTCCTTTCACCTTGGCTAAAAAAATGGAGCAGAAAGTGAAAATATGACTCTTTTTGGTTTGATAAGCGGCAGGGAAGTACTCATTTGGCATTCCTTACTTTACCAAGGTAAAGTAGGACCAAAAAAATTGCTCAAGGAATTGCAAGTGCGGTTTCAAGCGTGGCTTAAAGCAAACTAAGCCTGCACTGCCACCGAAAGGGGCAGTCCCGCTCTCCCTGCCACCTCCAATCCTGGCATCAGCTGGCTGCTGCCTCTTCTCTTCGTTTTCAAGCCGCTAACGAGGCTAACATCAGAAGCAGAGAGATGTCAAGCGCACACAATGAAGCGGCAAGGCAGAGTGGGATCACCCCTTTAGCAGCATGCACAGCCTCACCCGCTTTACAACCCTCATGAAAAACTTCTCAAGTAAAACAAAAGCATTCCAGTCATATAGTATCCCTTAAACGTTTGTTCCCGAGCCTCTTACAAACCTCTCCAGAGCATTACCTCTTATTTAATATCACCTGTATTTCCTACCTTTAAGGCACTGCCAAACCATCCACATCGCCACGTTGCTCTCCTTTGCCTGTTATCTCAACTTGTATTTATAGCCTTTTTCTGCATTAATTACCACCGCAGCACCAGAAACTTGCCAACTTCGTACCCCTCCGACCCCAAGAGATGAAGTTTCGCCCCACAGTGTCCCTGCCACCCACGCAAGTGGGGAAAAGGCCGAGTGTGGGGTGTCCACAGGCCCCAGTACTGCAAGTCCCACCTTGGAGGAGCTAAACCTTCAGGGGGTGGGGGGGGCGGGCAGTCAGCCTTCACCTGCGCTGCCCAGCCCCAGCCCTACTTAACAGCGCTGCGTAACGACAAAACAACAACAAAAAAAAGAAATCCAAACCCAAACCTCTTCATCCCGGCTCGGTCACGGCTGAGAAACCCCTAGCTGAGGGCACTGGACTCCCGCCCTCAGCTGCCGCCCCCAGAGCGGATCCCCGCGGCCTCTCGCCCCTCAGCGGCCGCCTCAGCCGCGGCGGGAACGCGGCTCGCTCCCGCCCGCCCCGCTCACCTGAAGGCGCCGGGAAGGGGCTCGCTCGCCCCCGGGAAGGGGAGGGAGGAAGCGGGGGAAGCCCAGCGCCAACTCGGCCTGCGACGGCAGCACTAATGCGGGTTCCCCCACCAAGTTTCCGGGCGGGGAAGAAAGTCGAAACCTTCCGTGAAGGGGAGGAGGAGGCAGCGCAGCCGCCCAGGTGTCGCTCGCTCGCTCGCCCGCCCGGCACGGCTCAGACCGGCCCTCCCCTCACCGCCGCCGCGCTCCCCTCCTCCTTCTCCTCCTCCTCCTCGGGCCGGCCCGGGCCGCCCACACCCGCGGCGGCCCCGTTCCCGTTCCCGCCCTGCCAGAGGGCGCCGCGGCGGCGCGGGGCACCTTCTTCCCCTCAGCGGCCGCCCCGGCGTGTCCCGCTCCCCTCAGGGGCCGCCCGCCCCGGGTCGCCTCAGCGGGCGGCGGGGTCTCGCCGGCGGGAGAAGACCCCTCGCCTTCCTCGGCCGCTCGTCCGGGACTCTCGCCCCGGTAGGGAAGGGTCTGCCCGCTCCTTCGGGGGTCGCTCCGCTTTCTGAGGAGACTCCCCTCGCTCCTCCTGCCCGGGCCCTTAGGCCTCTGCCTCACCGCAATAAAACCTCTAAGGTAGAATAAAGAGCAAAACCTGACGCTGTTCTGAGCGCAAGGGGCACACCTGAATTAAAAACCACAAAAAAACCCAACCTACAGAATCTGAGGGGAATTTTTTTTTTTTTTTTGCGTTTACATTCTACCCGCTCTTTTGGGCCATAAACAGAAATACTGACAATTCAGAAAGATTCAGCTTGTGATTGCGTTTTAATTTGTTGGCAAGGCAAACTGTGGAAGTCTCAGGAATTAGTGAGCTGGCTGCCCTGCCGTGGTGGGGGGGGGAGTCCTGGCGCTACGGGGCGCTTTGTGAAAAAAACCAAAAACCAGCCCTCAAAAACTCAACCCAGAGCGTTTTCTGGGTCATAATTTCTCTCTCTGGTTCATCACGCAGCCTTGGAAATACTCTTCCTGCAGTCACAAGGGTCATGAAGTAATAAAGATTAATAAGACATTTCTGCCAATAAAGGAAAAAAAAACCCCAGAACACGAAACCATAGTTTTAGAGGAGGATCTATTAGGAAGGAAACCTTTGTACATTAACACAGGTAATATGTGTTGCAGGTGGAACTAGCACACGCCGGTCTGCAGTTGATCATTCAGGCGTGCCCCGTAGTCGCGGAAGTAGACCTAAACGGAGAGAGAAGTAAGTGCTTTCAATGCCCTGAAAACACCTTCTCTGCTTTAGCAGGGCTAAGGACCTGTGTTATTCAAGTAAAACTGTCTGAGAAATGCTGGTACAGAGAGGAGAGATTGTCTTTTATTTCACACGTGGACTGATTCGGCTCAATTTACCCATCCTGTGTTAAATTTCTTACGTAATCTTTTTGGTTCTCTGCTACCTCACAAAATCCTTCTGTTCCCTGGTTTTTGTCTGTTGAAGCCTTTCAGTGAGGGGCGGTGGGCTAAGGTTGTTCGTGTGCCAAAGGATCCTCGTGTTGCAAAGGTGAGGCTGTAGGAGATACACCAAGTACTCAAAATGCAATAAGGCCTTTTCTTCTCATTTAGTTTGTTCATCGTTGAAAATCCAATGGAACCGAGTCACACCAGCAACACACCTTTGCTCAATGAGATCCGTGTTACTACAGAACATGAAACATAAGGTATTTTTGTAGGGCTTGGCTGAGGGCTGCGATCTGTGATTTTGGTTTAGAGTAAATTAATTGTTTGATAGGATTTCCTCTGAGGCACCAAGGCTGAGAAGGATGGATGGTCCTCAGACCATTCTGGACAAAAAAATATTTTAGCAATAAAGTGTTTGACTGGTCTGAGGCTGTGCAATTAAGCTCTTTTTTGGGGAAGGAACAGCATTCAGCGTCAGGCCGGAGCTGTGTAATGGCTGGAAGGTCATTGCCAGCTCAGACCCAAGCGCTAGAGCCTGGTGCGGTGACAGCAGGCTGTGGCTGCGCTGACAGCCAACCTCACACCAGAGCCTCTACTCATTAAGCCAGAACTCATTTATATTGAACACTGGCTTGCATGAAAACAGGCAAAGGCTTAAGCTCAGCTCTGTGGAGCCGGAGCGCTCTTGAGGGCAGAGGTTTAAACCTTAGCACAGAGCCAGTCTCTCCGTAGTGCAGCCTGCAGCTCAGTTGGTGAGGACAGGAAATGCGTGGGTGAACTTGGGGTATTAGGAAGACAAACCCCAGGGAAATTTGAAATGATGCAAATCTTTAAAATTAGGAATTCCATCTAGTTAGCACTCGCTGGAGATTTTTATCACGTACGTTGACCTGTTTTTTCTGAGTGGACAGTGTGCCCATACATAATTAAGATATGGTGGAAGTTTATTGTATAAGTGTGCTGGAATTTTGGTTTGGCTTTGCAATAAAGGAATCACACTGAGTCATGGTTATTAAATGGACTCGTGGAGGATACAGGTCTCTTCTGCAGAGCTAACATGAATGTAAGGAATAGAAATTAATTTCTTTCCTAGTCCAGGCAAAAGCAGCCACATCGTAAATAAGGCTGTGGCTTGATGACAGAAAGCCTTTGCTGTATTACTGGTTCCTACACACTCCTTGTTCCTGCCCTTGCAACACAGCACACCAACCCTTAGCTGTGTCTGCAGCTCTTTGTGTGGCGGAACTGTGAACCACATCAGGCGACTGATCCATCTGAAAAATAAACCAGGTGAAAATCTCCATAAATATATTTTATTTAAAATATAAAGACATACTTAAAATAGACGCGTTCAGTTTTTTAAGCCAGATAGATCAAGTTCCCCGATTTTTAGAGTTTATAGATGGATGATATTCTTCCCTGCTAATACAGAAGCAAGCAGTTTGAAGAGCAAAGTGGCTCAATATGAAACTGATCCTGGTGAAGAAGGATCCCGAGCCACAGTTGAATATTCAGTCTGCAAAGCATAAATGGATTGCTCCACTGCATTGTTGTGCTAGCAGTTAATGCGTTGTGCAAATCTGAACAGCAGCTCATGCAGTTTCAGATGTAAACATTTGGCCTGAAAAACATCTCAACGTTTGGGAGAGAAATAGTTTCCTGGGTAAAACTCAGATTATAACTTAGGTTAACTTTATGCTGAAGACCATCTCAGTCTGCTGTGTCTTTACTGGCACCTCTTGCAAACCCCACCATCTGTTGGTCTTCACTCTCTATTGATTTTGAAGCACCAAAGTTGATCTGCAGAACTGGAGCACTTTTTATGTACTGGCAGTTCTGCTAAATTACTTGTGTAGCTTTTGATAGCCAAGAAGACTCTCGATTAAAAAATACAGCAATCTCAGTTTGAGCTATTATCTGCTCTAACCGCTGATAATTTCCTACGTGTGATGGTGTAATTTGTACAGTAACCACTGTGATGCTATATGGAGACAGATTATGGGCCACATACCCGTGCAATGCAGATGTCAGGATTAAAATGCCACATTCTGACAAACAGAATTAGGAATATGAACTAAATATACTTGCGTGTTTACAGAATATTAGGGGTTTTTACTTCACGTGAAGATTCAGAAAGCTTTTTTTTGTAAAATCTGAAAAAGAAAATAGAAAATCAATAAGCAAACAACAGGAAAAATAACAGTAGGAAAATTGGATGCGGAAGAAAAATCACATCACATAAATGTTTACAGATTAGTTTAATCCCATTAAAATTGCATACAACTTGGTAACCGTGTGTGTTTCTGTCGTCCTCTTGTGGGAAGGTGCAAAGAATATATGACTGCACAGTATTAATTTGGGACTCAACTTTGATGTTTCATCACAAACAAACCTAAATTCCCAACCCACACACAAGAATGTAAACACAATTAAAAAACAAATCACACAAACAAGGAGAGAGAGTCATCCCAGGAATTTATGATTAAATGGCCTGGAATCTCCCTTTTGCAGAAAGCAGAGCAATGGAAGTACGTGTGCATGAAGACACAGGGAATTCTGATAAACCCAAGGCCCTAAGCACATTATTTGGATTCATTTTGCCAGATTCTATAGTACTTCTGTTCCTTTTGCAGTATTCTGTTATGTTTGCTTCAAATTATTGCTACATATGCATTGCATACTGTATATTTATAGGATGTAGTCAGAGTCCCAGTGTTTGAAACTTAGAAAAACAGAATATTAAGAAATGCAGCTTAAGAATCTTGTATGTGTTAGCAATGACTTAGGGCTATTTTACGTTATCTTTCCTTGTGGTGTTTTATTAACAGTGTTCAGTTATTAACAATGCTGGAGTACTTTATTTGATGGATCTGTAGAATGTTTTCATTATAAACAGACAGACTGATTCTCCCTCATAGAGAAGTGTATGTTGGCAGATACCGAGGGCATCTGGCTTTTCTTAGGAGAGGAATAACCTTTTTACAGTGGAGCAGATATGATAATATAAGAAAAATAATAAGGTACATGAAGCAAATCACTTTCTTGATTCGCTGTTGTGAATAATGTGGATGGTTATTTCATAATTTTTAAATGATACTGTTGAAAAGTGGCAGCTGCTTTGTAACCAACACAGATTTCTTTTTATCGCCAAGGCTTCTGTTGCAGTATTATCAACAAGACTTCAGAAAGATAACACCTACCAAGAAAGATATTGCAGCAATAGATGAAATAATATTTCATTAGGCCAATTTCAGGTCCCACTGAATTTTCCATTATTATTTTACAGGATTGGATTTGATCTTTTTTGACGCTGAGCCCAAATGCCTTGACTCCCCTCCCTCCCTTGTTAACTTCTTGAAGAGATAAAATACCATCAAGTTTCTAGTAATTATTTTTATAAAGCAAGTATGATGTTCAATTTACTTCATAGCCCACAATTGCGACACTGTTCTCTTAGTTGAAACTGATAACAGATACTAAGTAGACCTGATCCAATTCAGGAATATTATCTGCATAATGTTGTGCCTGGGAGGTACTGCTGCTCTCTGATACAGAGTATTAACTAACTAATGCGTTTCTGCAGGGTTTAGAATCTGACCTCTAGCCACTTTTGTTCTGTCAACTGTTCAAAAACAAATGCTGACTTTCTACCATCTGTGTTTATGGTCTATGGTCTTACGGTTTATGTCTACCATCCTGCTTCTTGGACAGCTGGGTCAGAGGAAAAGGCTGCGTATGTCAAGCGGTATTATCCTGTCCCTAACAGGAAACTCTTCCCCTTGCAGTCCCAAGTGGGACTGTGGCAGCTTGCTGCGATCTTCCTGGAGAAGCAGGAGTCGCAGGAAGTCTGCAGCACTACTCCTAGTCTACCTAAACTCCCTGCCGCAAGGGTTTAGTAGCCGCAGCAGTGAGTACATCTGGGTTATGGAATACAGAGCACGGTTTGGTATTTCTGGAGCACATTCAGGTCTTGTTGATTAATTATTTCAAGGTGCACCTTGAACAGAGCACCTTTATTTAATGTAAAAGTCTCAGTAGGTGTGAGTTTGGGGATTTTAATCACCTTTCATGTTGAATTGTCTGCTGGTGGGTACTCTTCGGGCAACCATAGAACCAGTCCCCTTCCAGTCTTACGAGGTGTGCTGTCTGCTTCGGTAAGGTTACTTCTAGGACGAAAGCTGTTTGTATTCTGCTTGGCCATACAATGTCCTTCACTAGCAAGACATCTACATTGGGGAAACTAAACCAGAGATCCCCTTGGTTCATGCCACCACAACATCTTTCAGATATTTTTCAAGAGCAGTATCTTTCAAAGTGTCTATTTTTGGTTGTATTTAATCCAGCCGTACGGATCCAACCTGCACCGGGATTCAAGAAATTACCGTGTCACATCCTACGTGTCAAACTAGCCATCATCAGTGGGACAAAGTACTTTGATAGCTACGCAAAGAATGTTAAAGAATAAAAATGAAGATCCTACAACTCATAAAAACTGACAGGTTACATTCATCAGTTCTCTACTAACAGCTTGCTGCAAGCTGTTCAGCACAGCAGGTGCCAAAGCTATTGAAATGTGTATGTAGAAAATACCTCCATAGGGATTCCTGCATTGTTGCCTGATTTGCACCCGCTTCTGGAATGGAAGATGAGGCTCGGCGTCCATCTATTTAATAGTATATAGCACCATCCTACAAAAGAGTGAAGAAGCATCTCAACATCAGGATGTTAGGGAGGCAAAAAGTACTGAGTCACCTTGGAATTTCTTTTCTTCCTGGAGCTTCTAGTTACTAAAATTGCCCTAAAATACCTTTGGTATTTACAACAATCAATTTTTAATAACAGCAAAATACACCCAAAACGACTGAAAAGAAGAACGTGGGATGGCTACAAGTCTTATCGAGATCTGACACAGATCTGGACCTATACTACTTACACATATTTGGTCTTCAAAACTCTGTTGAAGCAAAGTGACATATTTCTAGTGAGACTGTTCAATCTACACCAAGAAAAAGACATGTCCTGAGGAAAAACAAGATCCATCTAAAGTAATTGCTATGTACTGCAGCTGGAGCTCTGTTTCCAGAAAATAGCTAAATATAAACATTCCTGACTGAATGGGTGGGAAGCCGAGACTGCCTTGCAGCAAAGATACCCACTAAATAGGATTACCTATTAACAAGCTAATCCACAAGAATTCATTCTGCCACAGTACTGAGAAAGAGATCAGAGGAATAAGCAATATAGCTGCTTAAAGTACAGTTACACCGGTAATCGGTCTTTTCTGAAAATGCCATTGTGGCATCTGGTATGAGTTATTTCTCGCATTCCTAGACCAAGCTACTCCATATCCAAATCATGAGGTTACATTTTTTTAGCTGACAGTTAGGAACTCTGCAGACCCTCCCAGGGGACATGCAACTCTAGCTGTTTTCTTCCGCTTGTTGCAGTGCCACTGGAGATAAAGTGAGAAGGAGCGCTTATGGTCAGCACACACAACTTCAATGGTTGCTTCCCAAATGCTAGCTTGGAAAGGACACCACGACCCTGACTGTAGGGCTTTCCATAATCTTTGTGCTTGCAGAACACTTCTTGGTTTTTAGCTGAGCTCTAGCATAGAAATCTGAAGTGTCACATCAATCATACAGCTGTGAAAATAGTACAAACTTTTCCTAGGAGTACTTTATTTTTAAAAAAATAATTCTGCCACAACTTGGAACTGTTACCAGGCTGGTTTTTTTGCAGACTCAGTTGTTAACTCCTGTGTACTTCTGTAACATGCACTTTAGGCTCTTTTCTGGAGAAATGTAATCCTGCAGAGTTGCCACCTTAAATTCTGGACCACATGCCTCAGATTTTCTGAGAGTTTTCATGGATGTAGCACATGATTTTCTTGACCCTAATTATGAATCTTTGCAGTAATGAAAATGTTGTGCTTCCCCATTAAGCTGAATTCTCATGCAAGTGGTATGTTCAGTAAAAATAAGGTACCTCCATTTGTCACAGAATATTCCAATGCTAATTCTTGTCCAGCCAGTTCTCTCCCTGAACGCTCAAGTCATGATTTGTGGAAACCAACATCTTGTGTTTCTGTACACAAGAATATTGACCAATATTTTATAGGTTCATCTTGTCAAACAATGTAAGCAGCCCTGATAGACTGTTCTGACCAGTTTTAGCAGCCTGCCTTGAATTTAAGCTATTCGTGACTTAGGAAGAAAGACCTTGTTAAATACATTCCAGTGGTGAGTAAACATAAGAAAAGACACGTCTTCCATAGAATGTTAGCAAAAAAGCTACTAAGTCAGTTGGGGTTTTTTACTATGAATAATTTGCTTGGCTGAAGTTATTAAGACTCTGCAGTCTGAGCATAATAAAAGAGGTCTGGATAAGGCATGACTCCCTTCAGCTCAGTCATCCATAGTTGTATGAGCTTCAAAATACTGAAAGAAGTAGAAGTATTTTTACCAGAAAAATGAAGTAATCTGACTTTGATATAAAGCAGTTACTTTAAGAAACAGAATATATCTGTGACTGCAGTCAGATATTTTAAATAGACCTTCACTGGAAGAACTTTCATTTGTGTTTTGACCACCATGTTCCAATGATGAACCTGACTCTGAAAGAAGGTTGCTCCATGCCAATTGATGAGATCGGTCCTTCTCTCCTGAATGAGATTCGTTAATCCATACAGTAAGACAAATCTTGCCACCTGTACTCAAGAAATACCTTTAATCATCATTTCAATAAAAACTCAAGAGATGTCAGGTGAAACAGAACACGGATCTACCATATAATATTCATTGAAGTATATACCTGGTACCCAAATAAAAACTGCTTTTTTGGTTGTAGCCCACTTTAGGATTCACTTTTGTTTGAGATCTGGAGCCCTGCTCTGAATTTGTAAGAAATTTAATAGCTACATTGTTGGTCCTCCTCAGAGAAGATGCATTTAAGAACCAGCTGCTCTGGGAATATTTTCTCTATATATATATATTCTAGTGTGTTTTCTGACATGAAGGGGATTGATATTAAATCTATTCAACTATCAAGACCAGAAATGAGCACTCATTTCTAGTACTCTCCTTTCTACGTTTTTCAGAAGACTCAATGATCAAAGTAATAATCCCTGTATATAAAAAAAAAAAAGGCAAAACTACAAATGCTCCTTCCCTGCTTGAGTGCCGAACATCCATACTATTTATCTGTATAGCAGGGCTTAGCTAGTTGAGACCTTCTTTAACTCTAGGACTGAAAAATATCTCAAAAAATGAATTACCAGAAACAATATTTTCAACTGGCTGCTCCATCTCATGGATACAGCAATTCTCTCCTGTGGTTGAAGATGCTTTTCTTTCGGTTTTGCAGCTCGCATGACATCTTTTGATTTCTGGTCTAACTACATTCCTCATCTTCCATGGAAGTTCCTCTCTGCTGATGAGTCCACTAGCAAATTTGCCTTCTTTACTCGTAATACTTGGTCCCTCTTAATTTCTTTTTACCGAATCATCAAAAAGCAGTTTGCAGATATTAATTTGCAGATTACCTCCTGGCAGGCTCCCAGTTTACAATTCATATTACCAATTTAGAAACTGAGGCACGTACAAGTTTAGTCATTATAGCAATACAAAGAAAGTCTGTGTTTAATAAAACCCAAGGGGCTACTTTTATTCTTATTTACCTCAGCTTGTATATTTCTTTATTCTTTTGATAATTGTGAAAATTGGTTCAGCAGTTGTCTCGCTTTCTACGAAAAGGAAGGTTTCCTAATGTGCTGCTGGGAAGAGGAAGGCTTATGCAAGGAATTTTTTGAAGAGTTTGCCAGAAAAGGCCCCAGGTCAAAGACAGGCGTGCTATATTTGTCTCTGATATGACTCGATGTTGCAGTAGTGATGTTATAGTAGCAGATAATTTGGTGCTTACGGTTCAAAACAAGGTAAAAGGCAACTTGGTACTCAGCAATTTTGTATTATTAAATGTTGGTTATGAAAGTTTACTTCTTAAAAGGCTAGCCTGTAAATACATTAGAAGGAAACTCCTTTTTCTGGGGATGCTTGGTGTCAAGATGTTGCTTCCCTGTATCTTAGCACAGAGCAGTGTGTTTCTACCATGTTTTTGCAATCCAAAGTGAAAACAAAAGTGGGGAGGAGGAATCCAAGTAATATTTTTGTTCAAATAAGATAAAATAAAAAAATGGACAGCTATACTAATTATGGATAGTTGTCTAAGCGCAAACAAAAAAGCTGACACTAATAGACTTCCCTGCTCTTCTTTTCAGTACTGGATGTTCAGCAAAGTTCTGCTACTTTTAAACTAGAATTTGCTAAGTTGTTTGATGCAGTGATACCTCTGCAACTGGTGTGTTCTCTGCTTGACTAAAACAACATTGCAAGTAAGTCTGGGTAGGAAGTTAAGGAGCAGGTTAGATACCCATCCTTCTATGACACCAAGCTACGTTAGAAAAAGAGTCCTCCAGCTCTTACCATGTGTGCTCAGACTACAACAAATTAGGATGAGATTACTTTAAATGTAGCAGCTAAATTCCAAGTTGGTCTTAAAGGTATAGACTACGTGACAGTTGAAGCATGAACTTTTCTTATTACCCTCTGCTCTCAAACTGCCCTTATAATCAGAAAATCTCAGTGCTTAATTTCCGTTTTCCCTGAGGAGTGGCTGTCTTTTGGGGCTTTTCGCTGAATATCCTGGCTCCTCTCAGCTCAGCATCTGCCGTTGTGGTGGAAGCAAGGGTCTCGTGGAGAATGAGCCCTGCTCAAAACCCAGGTTTCGTAGTGGTGTCATTGCTTCCACAAAAAGATTTGGGGGGCTTTTTTCATATCAATTAATGCGTACAAGCGTACGCAGGTAAAGTGTGTTTATATCCTGTTGTTTATTTTCCAATCCTGTATTGGTATGAGCATGTATACACTGATAATCCTACTTACACTTGGATAGGTATTCCCTTAGCTGTAACATTTTAGCTACAGAGGCATAACACATATTTTTATGATAGTTTCATCAGTCTAGCTGTTTTGTACTAGTTTTGACCTTCTGCTTGTCCTAAAGGACTGAGGGTTAAAGAGCAGCTTTTTGGAAACAACCTATTAATCACTGACTTTGGCAACATTTTCAAAGTTTGATTTATTTTCTTTTTCTTGCTGCGTTACTCACAGCTGCTACTAACGAAGCTCTTCAGTGACAGGAGAGCGGTGAGCAGCTATGGGCTTGCTTTCATTCACTTCAGTACTTTGCTTATTCCTGAAGGTCCCCTGCTGTCCTGCAGCGCTATCCCACCAGCCCTCGGGAGCGTTACAGTGCACCCCGGCGCTGGGATGTTCAAAGGCTGAGTTCCCTCTGCTGGCATGTTTTTGTACTGGGCTCCATCCTACAGCTCTTCTCTCTGGTTGTATTAATGCATATCCTTATCCAGTTATCCTTATCTCCATATATTAGTTTGGGAAATTTATTTCAGTAACAAATTTTGGTCTTTAAGTATTCATGATGAAAAGCTGTTTTCTTTCTTAATTTCTCCTCATTATAGAAAAAATAAATTATTGCATTAGTTCAAAAGTTTGGTGATGTTTTACTATTATGAAAGATGCCATTCAGACACAGAACACTGCTAGGGATAGATGTCCCTTTGGAGGCATTTTTGTACTTTAGTAAGTTTTACTATTCTACCTAATTTTTTTTTTTTTCTTTTTTTTAATCAGAGCATGACACACATAGGTCATTGTAAGTAATTTCTTTCCCTGCTTGGTGTTTAGATCCTTGACATAAATATTTTCCCCCAACTTGGACAAAACACGTTATCAATTGTTTTTTAAGTACCCATATACCTGATACCATGCATGTTACATGCAATGCTGAGAGTCTGCAGGGATCACAGATCAACAGTGAGAGTCTCGAGGAAGAATCTGGCAACAGAAATATAAGGGGGAGGGTGATAAGCATTGTCTTACTTTCTACTAAGAAAGTAAATAGCAGAGAGGGGTTGCTCTTCGGGAGAAAAGATTGGGAAGAAAAAATTGTCATGTGCTAGAAGTAATATTTGGCTGGTGGATCCATGGCCTCTTGGCTGGAATTCAGAGAGAATACCCTGGGATCTGAGCCCTTTGGTGAGTCTTGAATACAATGGAAAGTTAGAATAGCTGGGAGAAAGGAGGAGCTGCAAGTCAAGGCTAGAAATCCCCTGCAGAGCCCAGGAGAAGGAGACAGAGATTGTGCTGCCTGCAGTTTGCCCCATATCTGGTTCGGAGCGTTCCCTCTCATAAACAGTTCACTACATCTTTAGGAAAGAAAAGCCCAGGTTTCCTTGGCCCCCTAATTGTCCTGCTGTCTTTAACTGGCCTGCTGTCTATGCATCTGTGGCATACAGGAACCAACTGTCTTCTCTGCGGCCTCTCACAGATGTTTTGTAGGCTGCTTTATAACTGGGCAGCTGTTGTAAGTTCATGGAAACCCACATAAAACCATGACAGTTGTTTTTAAAGCTACTTTAGTGACAACTGATTAAAGCAAAACCTGGTACCTCTGGTCAAACATCAGGCCCATCTAGAACTGTAAAGCTATCACTGATCAAGCAACACAGAAGAGATTCTGGCATCACACTTTAGGCAGTACACAAAATAGTAGATTGATGTATTTATTTTCCATGTTGAGCACAAATAGTCCTTTGGAGGTCTGAAACAAAAGCAATGCAGTGCTTGAGAGGTGTCAGTCCTTTGGAACTCATTCCAGAGCTTCACCACCGCACCCATCAGTTGGGTAACAACTGAACTGAAGAGAAAAACAACTCAGCTTGATTTCCTTTCCTGTCCTTGACACCTGGGAGATCTCTGATGACTAGGATCATCCTGATGATCCCTGCTTGGATGTGTCACCTCATGAGACAACAGTTCTTGAGCACAGCACCCTCCAGAGGGACTTGCATCAAAGAGGAATTCAGTTCTGAATGTCTGTGTTTCTACTGGTTAGTATCGGCTATGAACACTAAGCCATAGCTTCGCAACCTATACTGCAGACAAAATTGCATTGTATTCCCAATTCTGACAATAATAACCATTTCAAAATGCTTTGACACCTACTTTTCTGGGGAAATGAGATCTGCTTTCTTTTCCTGATAGCTTTGTCAAACTGTGAAATGTAGCAGTGAAAATACCTGGTGGTTTACAAATCTGACACAGTGGTAGGAGTTTGTAAGTCTGCAGCTGTGTGATTATTGAAGATAGACAAGTCTGTTAAACTAACAGATTTGGATTTTTCATTTCTCTTTCCTGGAGGGAAGCTGTACTGTTTGGTTTGCTTTGCCTTGTTGCTCTGATTCACATTTAGAGCCAGACATCAAGTCTCGCTTGCCTTAGGCCCTTTCTGCTTTCGTGGGTGATCTTGGATCCAAAATCTTAGTTACTAAAGTTGCAGGTTTCTGACTTAAAATTGTTGGGCTTCTTTTCTAGGGTCTTCTGATTTCAGTGATTCCTTTCCAAGAGGCTTTATCTGTCTTTAATTGTACTTTGTAAACTGCGTGGTCAGATCCAGCTGAGATCAAAAGGTTCCCATCAGATTAAGGGAGGTAGGTAAATAGCTATTCTGAGACTCCTTTCAGAATTCAGAGACACAGACAAAGCTGTGTCATTAGCAAAGCAGACAGTCGGTAGGATTTCTCTTCTCCAGCCCTAACTATTGCCCCTTTCACACTTGCACGTGGTTATCAAACAGGGGCCTTGTACCATTTTATGGTGCTCATATCTGATCCAGTATCCTGCTCTCGTTTGTGTTGGACAATTGCAGACTACCTGGAGTATGTTCATCTGAAGTACAGAAAATAGAAATGGGAAATATTTGTTGAGATATTGGTCCAATAATGCATTTGTTAGCGGTTTGTCAGAAGAGGGTAGAAAAAAGAATTTGGTGCGTCTTAGCTTGACACTTTCTAAAACCTTCTTTCATCTCCCTCTTCCTCTCATCCCCCCAAAGACAACCCTCACATCAAAGTGCTTTGACTGCAAAAATTTGCAAACTTGAAATACAATTCTGTGATTTTCTCGTTTCCACCTCCGAAAGTCTCATCCAGATCAGCTAGGCTGTTTCCTAAGCATGTGCAGCCCCTTTGAAGTAAATAAGTACTGCAGATGTTCAGCAAATCCAGATCACCTAAGCTGTTTCCTAAGCTTATGCAGCCCCTCTAAAGCAAATAAGTACTGCAGACCTTCAGCAAATTTAGAGATTTGGATCAACCTGTGCTTTTCTGTTCTTGTTCACAATGTGGTGTCAACAGTACTGTCAATATTTATCGCTCATTTTCAGCTATCAAAAGGCAGTCACAATATTTGCCCGACTTCTTTAAGCGATTCGAAATCTTTCAATGCTACATAATAAATAGCTTGTTTTGCGGGGTATGCGGTAATTGAAAGAAGTGTAACTGCACTGCTGTTGTCGGATGCCCTTCCATTGAACAAGTATGCAACTGCCGGAGACAGAAAGCGTGTGTGTGTCTGGGAGAGGGTGGGGTGGAATATTCATGCCATTGAAAAGACTCATGTTGTTACTTAACAACTACATTAACCTCATGTCACAAGTCATGACCTTGTGCTGACCCTGGCTCGCAAAGCAGCCCAGCTCTGAAGTACAAAACATGAAAGTGGGAGAAGTAAGTTAACAGAGGAGGAGAAAAAATCAGCTCTTCATGGAAGAGGCTTCCAAACCTATTCAGACAAAATGCCAAACAATAGCTGCAGAGGGGCTGCGCATAGGCCATCTCCACCCAGTCACTCACTCACTGCTGAGGTATTTTCATGGCGAGCCTTTCAGAGCCAGCTGCAGACTGACAAGACCTTTAGACTGCCAGATTCCTTTTAATGTAAGGCACCCTGATAAAGCAAAGGGAAGAAGCCTGAGAGCGTACAGACAGGGGCCTTTAGATCTCGTTTCGATCCTTCTCCTTTGCTTTGCAGTAGAGCCCTGTTTGCACAAGTGGCTCCATTCGGAGATGAGTCGGGAAGCTCATGCCACCTGAATTTCGAAAATTTGGGGCAGACTTCACTAACCAAAGAGGCTATGTCTAAAGCTAAGGCTTTTTGGTCCCTGGGGTCTTTTTGGTAGCAGTGATGGGATTTACAAGCCCTGCTCTGCAATGCCACCATCAGGAAATGGGCAAAGTGACCCCAATTTTAAGCGAGAAGGAAGGAGGTGGGATGTGATTGGGGAGCACAGCAAGGGCGGGAGGGCACCAGGAATTTTTTCTGCAGAGCAAGAACTGTTGCAAAAGTTCGGTGGGACCTGTAAAAAGGTACTTTAAAGGCAGGCTGTCAGTCTGAGCGAGGGCTCCAGAGAGAGAGTTGGTGGCATGGTGAGAAATTCCTCTTGGTGAAGGGCTCTGGGGAGAAATATCAACTCACGGAAGCTCAGGCAAAGTGGTTTTTTCCCCTCTTACTTTCTAACAGAGTAGCAACAAGAAGTAGTGACACCACAGCCTTGACAGAAGTGGCTGAGGAATTATTCACAATGTTTTGCTGATCGCATATTTTGGTCCGCAGGTACCTTACTGCTCAGGGAACTGCTAACCCATCTGACCGGTGGCTCGTTTACTCTTGTTTGCCATCTCCAACAGACGTCGGGACAGGGTGTTTCAGAGGAATTTCCATAAAGAGCTTTTCTAAAAGAACCTACTTCAAAAAGAGGCTCTTGGTGCAAGCAGAGATTGGCTTACATCCTGAAGCTTGAGGTTTATGAAAATTGGTGTTTCTCTTTGATTTTCCAGTGGTAAATAATTATAGGCTTGACATCCTCAAGCTTTTAAGTATCATGAGTCAGGCACCCAACTACGAGATGTTTCATAAAATTCTCACTAACCTAAAAATAATAAACACTGGGTTATTTTTGCTTTCTTCCTGGATTTGCATCCTTCAGGGTTACAGTTTTTGGTTTTTCCTCTTAAAGTGTAGTCCTTATTACGAAGGCTGAGGACTCTGTGCATGCACAGCAAATTCCAGGAGTGGGGTCATTCAGAGAAGCCAGACAACTCTCAAGAATTGCAACAAAATCCTGACAACCAGCAAAGGAGGTCTGGCATGAAATCCTATACAGTAACCTTGTGCCAGGCCAGGAAGTTCCCAAATTTATAAAGTCATATATTCTCAAAGGGGCTGTATCTTTTGTTTGATCTACAGGGGCCAGCACCAGATAGACCTTCCCGTTTGACAACAGCCAGGCCAGGCCAGCTGTGCCACGGATCCCTCCCACTTCCCTCTGCAGACCCTGCATTCGGCTCAAGGCTGCTGGCCCAGCGCTCTGTTTACATGTTTCCAAATTCAAGGAGGAAAAGTGAATATCAAACAGACCTGGGCTCTTTTGAAGTGGCTAAAGGATGCTATCGGGTCTGGGGGGGTGTGTTGCGCCTTTGAGGCTTGTTTGTCTTTCCCTGGTCCTTCTGTGCCGGCCTTTAACCAGCCATTCGAATCTTCAAAGCCGCCCCAATACCAACCGTGTGGCTTCTTTGGAGCTGGCACCATTACTTGGGCTAGGGTGTCTTGTGTTGAACCACTTCTCTCTGTGGTTTTCAGACACGGAGGTTTCTTTATTCCTTTGAAATAAATAATTGGACTGAAATTAGTTACCATCCGACAGGAAGAAAATAAGGCATTTGTTGTGTTTGTTAAGTAGGAGGTTTCAGTGGTGCGCTTCCTTCTTTTTATGTCAGCTGCAATCCTTGCCGTTTAGAGAGCTTTTATCATACTGACACACTAGGAAATGACGGTCTTAAAAAGCATCCTACTCCTCTTCTCGGCTTCAGCACTTTAATGAAGCAAAAGCTTGCTGTGGCTTTGGGGCTATAGCCTCGAATTATTGTCAGCGTCTGCCCTCTGCTGGTAAATAGTTGGAATTGCTACTTGAACACATTAAATCGTGTTGAAAGGAGAAACGCAAAGCACCCGGGAATTTTGGTTTTATTTTTTATTTTATTTGTTTTGGCATCTCACTTTGTCAAGTTTCTTTTAATGTGAAAAATCTTTCCTTCTTTAAATGCAAGAACTTCTTTTGCTAATTAGAACGTAGCGAGGAAAATAAAATTTTGAAACTCCAAGTTCTTGAAGTAATTGCAGTTTTGAATACTAATATTAGAAAAAACAACAATAAAAATATTTTCAATTAATTACTAAGAGCTTTTTTGATCCGGTATCTGATTCATTGAGTCTTTTTATAGGTTTTCCAAGAACTGGACTAAAAGCAGTTCAGACATAAAATCATAGAAGAATTCAGTTTGGAAAAAACCCTTACGATCATCGAGTCCAACTGTTAACCTAACACTGCCAAGTCCACCACTAAACCATGTCCTTAAGTGCCACATCTACACATCTTTTAAATCCCTCCTGGGATGGGGATTCAACAACTTCGCTGGGCAGCTCATTCCAGGGCGTACAACACGAAACTGTGCTCTGGCTATATGCAACCATCAAAAGGCTGAAAAACCTTTAGTTTGATTCCACATACTGCTATGTTGTGCTATCTGCAAAATAAAATTAAAAAAAAAGTTAGGATGAATTTTAAAAAATACTCTGAAAACCAAAAAAATCAACAGTGTCTCTCAAGAAAAAAAAAAAAAAGACAAAAAAATTCTGGACATTTTTCTAAGTTTCATTTTTCCTGTTTGTTTTTCAGTTTAAAAATATCAGAAATATCAGTTCTGTTTATGTGAATCATCTTAGGTGTTTTTGTTTTCTAGACACCTACAGAACTGCTGGTTTTGTTTGTAGGTCAATTAGTTATGCCCTACCTGGCAAGTAGCAGAAATTTTGCATTCTTTAGTATTCTAGTCAGCAAGGCCAGGTAACCGTGAAAGGTGGCAGAGCTGAAGTTTTAGAAGAGATAGATTCTCTAGTATCTTATTGCGGTTGACCTTTTGGTTCTCGTATCTGATAGCCCTGGTGAAGGCAAAGCTGGCTTTCGGCTCTCTTTGTGCTCTGACTTTTGGAGCTCGCCTGATCTGTGGAGTAGCAGAAACCTGCTTTAGGTCTGGCAAGTCAAAATGAGCCCCTGAAAGCCATTCTCAGCCCAAACCAGCTCTTTATCTAACTTACTGCGGTGAGACAAAAATTTTCATGCTCGGTCAAATCCCTTTGCTTTGGAAGTTGCATGTGAACATGGTTCCTTGGTAGAAGAGGAATCACCCTGCTTGAAAAAATGTCCCTTTAATGAATCCTCTGGCTTTTGGCTCCTTAGAGTTAGCAGAGCAGCACATATGGCCTAGCATACAGCCTGGAACAACAGGTCTCTGCCTTCTGGAAGTTCGTTCTTTGCTTGCCAGATGCCTTGGACACCTCTGCAAAGTTTATAGTACAGCACCAGGCGGGGAAAGCATCTTTCTCTCCTCTGCTACAATCAGTTTCCACATCCCTTTCCTTATGTAGTAAGTTTCCCCTGTTGGTAAAAATCTGTGTTGGTTACCATTCAGATGATTTTCATGTAGGAACAATTTCATAAAGGTTTAGAGACCTGGTGATTGCACAGGGTGCCTGTGACAGGCGTAGTCTGCAAGATTCAGGTATTAAAATGACCAGAAATCTTTAAGAGGTCTGGTGTGCTTTGTTCTTAGATTTTGGTGCATGATAAGGACAAATGGTTGGAAGCAGCCTGAGATGGCCCAGCCAATCCTCCCTGGACTGTATGGGCTGCCTTATATTCAATCCTGTAAAAAAAAATAAATAAAAAATCTTCTGCAGATTGTTAGATTTTGTACTTGCCTAGTTGTAAAGAATGGGCAGAGATTAGAGACTAATCTTTAATTTGATGCCTTTTAAGGGTGCAAAAATGTTGTGTGCAATTTTTTTCCTTGTAAGTATTGTCTTATGCCAAAATACTCTCCTTCCCTATCTCCTGTAATTTGTCATAAAATTGTTATCCTAGTCTTAGGGACATGGTGATAATATCCATGACAACACAGAAAGATTACAGAAACAAAGATTTCTGACTAAATATATGAAGGTTGTCAAAAAGCACAACTGCAAGAATTCTGCCTACCCACTGTAAATAACAGGCAGAAAAGTTAAGGTAACATGACCCCATCTTTTGAAACTGAAATTTTCTTAACACCATATTGATTTACTTAATGTTGGATTTTTTTTTAAATTGGGTGAACAAGCATTTCTCCAAACAATAGCAATACGCCCTTACTATGCAGGTCTGCAAAGCCTAGCTATGTTTCATAATCTTAAATTGGTCCTGATTCCACCTAAAAATACACAGAACAAATACCTATGGAACTGAGGCTTTATGAAAAGATGGCCAGAAGTAATTGAGACGTTGCTAATCCAACAGTTTGATCCAAAAGTAAAACTGGGCTTAGATCTTAGCCTGCAGTTTAAATCTCTCCGTAATAAGCCGAGTCCTAATGCATCACATTCGGAAATGTTCAAAAGTAAAGAGACTTTGACCCTGAGCTGTCATTTCCTGTATTGGCTGATCTACCTTTGACAGGGTACCCAGTTCTTCTGACATCAAATGGGTTTCCCCCCGTATTTATAGTAGTTTTCTGGGATTTTAACCATCCTTCTCTATTATGTGCGTGCCAACACTGTGCTTGCAGCTTTCTGAGGCAGCGACTAAGACAAACCCTGGCTTCAGCAGGTGGTAGCTTAAAAAGAGAGTAAGTCACCGTGCCTGGCTCAGGGCTGGTATCAGGGTCAATTACACACAAACCAATTATTCTTTGCACTGTAGTTCCAGCATTGGGTAAGGAGCTGACTTTTTAATACATTTGTTTATGGATTTAGAAAAGCTGCTACTGAAAGTGATCTTGATCACTCTCTGGGTCCTGCACCCACACATTGCAGTGACGAACAGTTTCTAACTCATATTAACAGCTTGTCAGATGAAAATGGAAATGGTCGGCCCTTCATACTGCGTTGCTCTTTTATTGTGGTTCCTCTTTATATATCAACAAGCAATGCAATTTAACCTGCCATGTGGTATTCCTTGGAGAGAATCAGCTGTTCCTACCTTTCTGCTGGCTTGATAAATGCTCCATTTGCATGGAAAATAATGCAAATCGATTGTTGAATTTTTGCCTTACTTAATTGCAAAGCTGGTTACTGTTCTGTGTAAACAAGCTGATGGTGTTTTGTATGCTGACAGAAAAAAAAGAATTGGGACAGTTTATATTTGGCAATGCTTATTTTTTGTGGGTGGCTTATGGCCTAATCCTGAGGGAGACATTTGGTTTCTATTGTATGCTCGAAAATAACAAGACTTTAGAAAAAAATTCTGAATCTTCTTGGTGCGAAGGGTTTAATTCAGCTCTAATCCCCCAGTTTTTCTTCTGTTATATTAATAAAACATGAGGTAGCAAATGAAAACAGATGAATTGCACATTGGCATGCAGCAGTTTTGATCCTCTGTTTTCCAAAACTTTCTGTTGCTACTTACATCACTGAAATAGTATAAAATGCCACAATGCTGTATTGGTGAAATTTCATTTGTTTTGCCTTTCTTGCTAGAGATATAAATGATTGTAAAAGGTGAAGGAAAGGGGACTTCTGCATGTTAGGTTTCTGTGTGTCAAGCCTTGTACCCTGAAAAAGTCCATAGAAACTTTGCATATATGCAGCATCCAGGGACACTATCCTTCTGTGTACAACAAAGCAAAAGAATAATGTGCAGGTTTGGCATTTGAGGAGAAAAAAATACCTGAAAAGGGTTGGAGGCACGTGCTGCACCATGTGAGGTACAGGCTTTTGCCAAGTAACGTCCAGTTCTCCTAGATTAGTTCCTTGTTTGTTTTCATAGTGTGCCTCAGGGTGCTTTGCTATATGGCCTCTAATAAGACTTTTCACAGAGTTTCTTTGGAGGTGGCTGCCACATTCCAGGCCATTACGCAACAAGGAACATACTCATTTTCCCTGCAGCCTTTGCGTATGCGTGAGAACGCTGGAACCATGTGTAAATCATGAGATGAGCATCTCCCGGCTATCCCAGTCATGCGCAGGATTGTTAACTGGGCATCCCTCTAGTGACGTGCTTCAGGAACTGATTCGAAGAGAAACACCTCTGCAGTAATTTTATAAAAAACTCTGCGTTCTTCCCTCACCCAGGCACTTTCACTCTTTGACAGCGTTGATCCTGATGAGTTTTGTGTGAAGGACATTTGGCTCCTAAACCCTGAGAACACTAAATTCCCATCTAGTAGATCTCCAGAAAAAAAACTTTTCGAGATCTTCACCTCTCACTGAAGTGACATTAGGACTCAACTCACTATCTTTTTGTCCCCCCGCTACAGCTAGCTCCGTGTCATACTCGGTTTTCATTCACATTTACGCAACGATCCCTGAAGTGACAGTAGTAGCTAGTGCAGGTACCTGAGCTGGCTGTAATAGTAACCCACACCCGGTCCCCACATTAACTGATAGTCCAAATTAATTGATCCTTTAATCTTTCACCAGCTAGCCTCTTGGAGAGGGGAGCTCAAGGGCTACACACAGTGGGGATGCAGCAGCTCAAGTTGTAATAGCTCATCAGCTGCTAATTCAGTAGGGCTGCTAATCCAGTCTCTCTGTACAGCTAATCAAATCCCGCTGTGTATCTGGAGTGGGTTTTTTGATGGCGACTGATCGTTTTCAAGCTGAGCGTTACTGTGAAAACAAGCATTTGAATTCTGGCAATTCTACAGGTGAGGTAACAGGTAGCGTTATTCTTTCTCCTTTCAAGATGCTATCGTCTTATGTGGCTAGACAAGTTTTAATGAGAATGTGATTTGGGGGGAAAAAAGAAACCCGTCTTTTCTTAGGACAGATTCTTAAACTGGATCGGCTTCTCAGATTTTCACTGATCCAGAGGACATCGGCTTAACCCCGTGACTCCTTTTCATTCCATAATAGCTTGTGGTATTTTAGTGATAGGGAACTGTAGGGAGCTACATAAGCCTTGTCATTCTGGGCCAAAAATATTTTCAGAAGAAGTGACTCCTGCCAAAGAACTGGTTCTCTTAAGTCTCAGACTTTGGCCTCAAAGTGTTGTGGAATGCCATGAGCTCTAAATGCAGGAGGAAAAACATTTGCAGGCAGAATTCTCATTTGATTATATCAGTGGGGACGCCAAGTAGTATAAATAAATGAATTTCAAGAACAGAGTGTATTTAGCTCTAATTAAAGGAAGATTTCAAAATTTGCCAAATTAAGTAAATAGTATATTAGCTCCCAGTGTCTGTTATAACTATGAACAAACTAGTCCATTTGGAAGCTAAATTGTTTCCTGGGGACACATAAAAAGATAGCGTGTTCTACGTGTCGTTTTACCATAGAAAGTTTGGGATGAGCAAAATGCTACTCATGCCCAAATTAAGGGCTCAAATGATGCTCTGCACTCTGTGGTGGCTTTCTAGGCTGGGTAGGAATTGCCCCTCAGTGACTGTAGTTATCCCACTCCCAGAAGCACTGTGCTTAATGCAAGGGGAAACTTGTAGGAACTGCTGTAGGAAGTTACATGTGCAGCTGACTTGGCTCCTGACATCTCAAACAAAAGCAGCCCTTAACCATGGGGGGATTTGATAGGAAAAAAAAAAAAAAAGACAAATAGGATGTAAACAGAATGGGCTCCAGTAGTTGGACCCCTCATCAAGCACTGGTGCTGCCACTGTGACAACTCATTGGTACACCCTTGGCTGAGCAGTTTTGTGCCATCTCATTTGTGTTAATCAAAGAGGTAAAGGTAAGCCTTGAAATATGTGGGCTAATGTGATCATGAGATCACAAGGCAATAGCTACTCCAGTTGAAAATTTAACCAAAAAAAGGTAAACCCTTCATAAAAGGAATTAACAAGGCTTCTCGTCATGCCTTTGCAGAAGTTCATGCGATGCACAACAAAGGCTGTTGCAAGAAGGTGTCTCTCTTAAATGAGGGGAGAGAGTTCATCTCTCCACACTAAATATTTGCCAAGTATTTGCCACACCAGATAGTTGTCCAGACTCTCCTTATAGGATCTTCTATACAAGGTTTTTATATATATTCTATAAGGTTGATAAATATGGTGTCCCCATATAAGGGAAAAATAGGTTCTTCTCTGAAGCATAATTCATCTCACCTTTCAGGGCTATTTCCAGATGTCTAGGATGAGACGAAGTGTACCTTCAAGTACTCTTTTCTCAGAGTTGTAGAGAGAAGTCGGAAAACTAGCCCTCAGATATTTATGTCTACTGTGTAGATATCCAAAGTTAATGAGATTAATCTAGGCTGTGTACTCTTCAGGGAGGCCAACAGTTAATCTGTCTGTCCAACTCTTTACCTATTTACAAATATAGAACATTCTCGCTGCAGATTTTCTTTAACCCAAAATGAATAATGTCAATCAACTGTTACAGTCTTAGAAATAATTTAGGGAACTTTCATTATTTATGCATGGCTGTAGTGCCACCCAGAAATATGTTAGAAAAAGACAAAGGAGACAATTTAAAATTTGGGACAAATCTGAGGATTTTAGTAAGAAAATCTCATGTGGGACTCCTGAGTCTAATTACTTTGCTTGTATTTTTCCTGTAATTTATGGCACCCTGTACAAGCGTTAATCATTCTGTGGTGTTTCAGCAGACTGACAGAATACGCATTAAAACCCATCCAGCTTTCAGAATATATGCAGTTTCTCCCTCCCCACTCCTCCCTTTCCTTCCATGTTATTTCTTCAAAATCAGGAAGCCTAATGCCAACTCCGAGCTGAGGTTTGAGACTTTTCACAGTTTGGTCCCATCTCCTGCCTTCCTTTGGTCTGTGACGTGCTTAGCGTACCATCAGTCCTTCACAGATTTGGTGGATGTATTTTGTCCAAGTCTTCATTTTAAGGTGGGGAAACAAAAGGTTTTGAAGGAAATGTGCTATCACTGGCTCTGAAACTTTCCAGCGTTACATTCTAAAACATCACTTTTATTGAATACTGTTAGTTTCCTGTGCTGTCTGCAGCGTGACTGTTTTATTTGAAGTGATACTTGCTTCATTTCACCAGTTCAGGGGTGATCTAGGCGTTATCGCTGACAACTGCAGGTAAAGAGGGTCACTTTCCAAGGCCTTCAGAGAGCAGTTAATTAGGTGCTGGGTGCTGAGAACTGCACATTAAGGGCAACTCCTGCCCTGTAGCATAAGAGAACTGTTAGTGTGGAAATACAGGAGTGGTCCACGAAGGATCCATGCCATACACACCTGATTGACCTGGCCTGAGGTGAGAGGAGTAATGAGGTCCCAATGCCCACGCAGGTTAGGCACACACACGGACGTATTCCAGCATGGATTATTCAGCTCAGAACAGAGATAGACATGTTGAATGAGTGGTTTGCAGATAAACCAGACTAATCAGAGCCCAGCTTCCTGCACTAGAATGTGGAAAACCACTGTAGAGAACCTTGATGATGGAAAGCTGGGATATAAAAATAAATCTCTTTTATGTTTGGAAACATGCGGGCTCACGTTGTTTGTGAACAGGAACATCTTTGGTTACCAGTAGGTGTCATTGCAGGTTTGCGGACAATGGGAATTCATTGGGGCCCCAGCACTTGTGAGATGCATCCAGGCCATGGCCATGCTTCTTGGATAAGCATGCACTAAAGGAAACCTCTGCATCATCCCAACTTTATGCTACAGCTTTAGGGTGGTGCAGAAGAAAACCCTGGTTTATTCCTCATCTGTCATTTTGAGCTGATTTTGTCTCTGTTAGGATCAGTCATCCTTACTACAACCACTTCTTTTTAGCCATCGTGGCCAGCTCCCTTTTTCTGTGTATTTAAAACCCTTGGAGTCAATCTGCCTAGGATGGAAAACTTTCATATTTAAGTGGAAAATGGTATGGGGATGAATGCTGTGCAACAGTCCAGCATAAAAGATTAGTTTATGCCTTTCTCCTACTTACTTTAGGACTTGTTCCTTCCAAGAAGAAAGTCTCTCAAGCATTGCTCTCCTGTCTTGCACATTTTGTGGTCGATCTGTCTTGAGATATTTGAGTCAAAAGTGCTGATAAACAATAGTGGGAAAATTTGCACTGTATTGCAAAAGTACAAAGTGGAGAGAAATAGCCAAGATTTTTTATTTGTGTAGAGAAGTGTGGTGTGCTTTGCCATACATTTTACTGTATTCTGTGACAGAGATTGTTGGAGGAGGGTACTTAACTTTTGGCTCTGTATATGCCAGGTCACTGGAAGGGACCTTACTGGACACAGGTAACACCTTCAACTATTTTAAAGCTGTCTTGTACAGTCTCTAAGGGGCAAACCTCCTCTTAAAACCAGATAAAGTGTTTAATCTGCGCCAGAAAGCTTTTCCAGAACTTTACCTGCTCCCATGGATAGAAACCAGCTTCTAATTTCCAGATTATTGGGAATTCACGGCCACTTTCTTCAGTAATTCCTGCTCGATGTTGTTCCTTAGCTAACAATTTTTTCTTCGCCGTTCTAATGGGTGTGTAGCAAGTACCTTTGTCTCCTTCGAGTAGAGTTTACACAAGCCCAAATAGGGTACCCTTGTGAAGGCCTGCCTCTACAATGCAAATGCAATTTCCCCGAGATTCCCAAGTCACCACTGACTGAGCAAATCTCAGATTTCAAAGAAGCCCAGATGTATTTGACTGTCTAGAGACTTGATCTTGAAAAATGACCTTTTTGTGGTTGCCGCATTGTTCTTTGGGCGGATCAATTTTCTGACTCGGTTCCCAGGTGACTGCAGAAACGTTTGTGTCAGCGCGATGGAGAGCAGCGTTCCGGGGGGGCAACAGCAAGAAAGTGGAGGCTCCAGAAGCAGCAGCAGCAGCAGCAGAGGAACTGGGTATGGAGCCCTACCGCCGAACACCCAGTCACATCCGAGCTAATATTTCCACATGCAGTGTACTGTGCCATGTGGACATAAAAACACATTTGCAGCTTGCTCCGGGATCTTTGGAGGTCAGAAGTACAAAAATATAATCACAGCTTCAGCCTTCTCTGGTATGAGAGGTTTCCTGGCCTCAGTAATTCCTCTGCCTGCACCTGTCCTATAATGAACACGCGTGAGCAGGGCTGTGTGCAGTACTGGGGGGAAGGTCTTGGGCAGCCCATGTACAGTGCCACTCGTACGCCCAGCCTTTGCTGTAATTATGTTCCCTGACACATCCTTAGATCACATTTCCTGTTTCACAGCTGCAACACGCTGATATCCATACGTGCCACTGTAATGTACTTCGGCCTTTCTCTTCCTGCGTTGCTTCTGACTGATTAGAGGAGAAATTCTTGTTCTCAGTCCCTAGGCGTTTGCTCTTGCATCCTATTACCATGATTCAGTTCCCCAGAGGAATGCCATTCTTCCTGTAGGGCGCTCTGGTCCTCCTGTATATTGGTGGTGCCTCCCAGCTTTACATCATCAACAAATTTTACTCGCATGTTCTGATGGTTTGTGCCAGGGTCATTCATAAAAATATTTAACAAGACTGGTTCCGAGTCTGATTCTTCAGGAATTCTGGTATTTGGCCCCTACCAGTCCAACCCTTTTTGGTCCATTCTGTCATCATTTCTTTTTTAAACAGTCTTCTATCTTCAGCAAAATCCTAATAGCAAACCTTGTTTTCTGTGGTTTAACTACTAATTTCCCAGCTGATAATTTGCCAAATTCTACACTGACATCCATATAGCCTACATCAATTTTATGTCCATGGACATCTGATGAACAGCCATCCTCTTTTATTAAATCCCCAGATGCTTATTTGGATGCCTGAGTAGGGGCAGCTCAAGCACATAGTTTGGGACTTCGGTAGTGGAAAATATTGGCGCTAAAGTCTGGTATAAAGCATACCCCTCCACACAGCCCTTCTGTCACTCAAAAGTGCTACAATATAAAGCTGAGTTTTCAATGACTCCATAGAGTATATCGAGAGATGTTAGAGAAATCAGGTACAAATGAAGAACTGAGAACAATCATTTCTTATATAATGTATTAACTGACTTAGTAGAATGCAAAAATAAGTTTCTGTTATCCTTCCTTTAAAACCTAATCTAGCCTAGACTGCCAATTCCCAGACTTCTGGGGCTATAGACTGCTGTTAGCCATAAAGAAATTACTGCAGATTGCCAGGTACCTGCCCGGCAATTTTAGTTGAAAATTTGAAAAAGACAATGTGGTACTGCAGGGCAACTGCAGGTCTTTTATCATGGCCTTGTAAACCACCAGTGATGGGGAAACCACAGCTATAGCGCTAGACAATGTTCAAGCTCCTTTTCCCTGCTTCTTGGAATTGAGGTTAAAGTGTCTTCTTTAAAAGAGGCCAGAATTTCAAGGTAAAAATGTTATTAAACGAGCTGATCCATTGAAATCAAAGGGATTAGAAAAACAGGCTTACAGCGGCAGGTTCTTTTTTTGCTCTACATTTGCTTGAAATATGCTGGTACTAAATTACGTTTTGTTTTTAAAATTTTTTGACTTTAGAAAACTCACATAATGGACCTATGTCGCGTGGCTCCTTACAGTTAATTTTGTTTCCTGTTCCTCACTTTACAGGTAGTGACGATATCTTTACTGCGTCATCTGGACTTACTGCAACGTTGAAAGGTAAATTGGACATTGATAGTCAGAAGAGCGCACAAAGACCTTGATACCTATGTAGCTGCCATCATCATTAGAAACAACAGTAAAGCACAGGGAGGGAAACACACTAAAGAAGGAAAATAACCATAAAACTGAATTTAAATAGTATGACCTAAATTTTCCATGACTGGTTTCCTCAGTATCTCTTTAATTGCTTTTATGCCCTGCTAAATAACTGGACTAGAGAGTCCTGTTTATTTTTATGTGATAGCTCTTTCTTAGACCTGGATTTCTGGGCATGCACTGCAGTGGCATAGCTACTGCCACCACTGATGTTATAATAAATGGACATGCTTTGGTGAGCTTAGATGTTTACAGAACCCTGTGCCTGTCACACAGTAAGTGTGCAGCAATTACAAAGGCTGCTCATACCATAGAGCATTTATTAAACACTGCTTGAATATTAAAGGCAGGGAGATGATACCGCTGATGAATTTAGGCTTTGTTTTCCCCACTGAGTTCTTGCGGTAAGGGTATTTACTTTTTTGCGCTATTCAAAAGCAGTGGGGAGGTAATTCTTTTTCTGTGTATTTCTCCAATGTTGAGCAGTGCTGTATGATTATATGGGTTGTGCTTTGTTAATTATGACCACTTAGGAAAAAAAAAAAAATCACATTGCATTGTTTCTGTGCTGAGTGGGTGAGCATACGAGCATTTCTAGAACAAATACCCAGCTGTGTAACTCCAAGGGCATGTCCACATCACACAATAGTGTTGGGCGGTGAGTCCTCAGTTAATGCCGACCAAACCAGCTCCAAAACTGGAAGCAGCAGGGCCGTGTTAGCATAGTGCTACATTTTTGCAGTCAAGCAGGGATTATTAGCTAGAATGCAGTTTTGTGCTAACAGAGCTCTGCTGCTTTCAGGTCTGGGTCTGGTATGGCTACGGAGGCAATTGCTGTGCTATCTGGACGTATTGGAGTGGCCAGTGGTAGCTCACAACTTACTGTACCATGCTAGAAGGCACTGATGCATCTATAAATAATCTATTTGGTTGTTGCTGTAATACCATATTTGTTTTATGATAGTCCGGTAGCCCACAGGTGGATCAGGACTCCCACATGCATCGTAGTAGTCTGATGCTGCACAACAGGGTAACTGATATCCTGAAGACATCAGTCCTAGTCGCTAGGTACTCTTGTGCCAGGATGAATCTCACTGGGGCTATTCCTGGAAAGTGAATGCAAAATACGCATGAGGAGTTTAAAGCAAGTCAGAGGGCCACTGAATAGCCAGAGCTTTTGTTTACACAACTCTCCAAACTTTTTCCGTATGACTTAATGGAGACAACCAGTAGACACGAGGCTAACTCTGCAAAGCTTTCTCTGCAATTGCAGAGGTAACCTGGGCTTTGAAAAGATGGCTGTCCTACTTTGTCTGTGTATATGAAACAACCTTCTTAGCCTCAGAAATGGTTTTTGCTGGGGGTGATTTTTAGGCTGGGTTGAATCCTCAGCTAATAAAAACTGACAGCTGGATTTCTTTTGATCCGCAAGACTCTCATGGTGCTATGGCAATTTACACCACTTGAAAACGTGGCTTAGGCACATATAAAAAAAAAATCCCAGCTGCTTGATGTGGAGCCTGCACAGAGCATTTGCAACAGGAAACCCTGTGTCAAAACAGTTATGTTCCAGATCCACCCCTTGGAGAATATTCACAAGGTGAAGAGGAGGCAGGCTGCCAAGCCTGACCTTGTTTTAATTCAGCTCCCTGTGAGACATCAATCTGGGTTTCTACTTCTGGGATTCACTTTCCTTAGAACAGTTGCTCATTTAGTTTAAGTTTACCCAGAAGCTACAGAGCTCTTGTAGCTTTTGTTTGTAATTAGAGAGCAAAGTTTAATCCCCACTTCCTGCTCCATTAATAACAAACCATCAGCTCTTCTCCACACAAGGGTGCAGCAATAGAATATTGAAAACAGCATGACACCTGGCTTACACACAGGAGTTTTAATCAATAGATCTCAAAACACTTTACAAAGGAAGGAAGTATAATTTTAATTTTATGGGAACCGAAGCATAGGGGTGGGACAACCTGAGCAACACCCTGCAGTGTTCTTGGTCCCTTAGGTTACATTAGTCTTGCATTAGCAGGAAAACACGCCCAAGAGACAGGGAATGTGAAGATACGGGACTAGAGGAACTGGTAGTGCCCCACAAAGGACATTTGAAAATACACAGTCGCATTAAAGAGGAGACTTAAATTAAGTCTCTTCTTTCAGTTCTTCTTTCGGATCTTTTAGTTCAGTTCGAAGGCTGAAACTGCATGCTGAAAACTGCTATGTCTGACGGAATTTTCATGTTGTCCATTTTAGAAATAAAATGTTTGGAGTTGTGGGCAGGAGTTTGACCTTTTTCTAAATCCTAAGAAACTGTTTTCATGTAGAACTCCTAAAAAGAGTTCTAGAGGAGTCCTCCTTGGAGGAGCCTGCATCTTTATCCTGAAAACATTAGAACCCATGTTTGCCCAATAGCCTTAAAATAGGATTTGTACCTATCAGCCCACAGAAATGCTTGCTGACCAGCTTTTCTGGCTGTATCATTCACCAGTCAAAATCGACTGTTAGTAGCTCTGTTATTGAAATATTTCTGAATCCTGGTGACAAACCAGCCTGAGGATTTCCTGCCATGAAAGGAGTTTGTTTTCTTCGGTCAGCTTAGGGGTGAGTGGTGTTGAGCAAGACAATCTGTCAGCTGATTCCCTTCAGACATTTGTTATCATTTGGTGGGAAGATGCAGAATTTACTATTCTCAGCAGTAGGCTGATCTACCAAATCTCTTTGTGTTACTGCCATCATTTGGGAAGGGGGTGTCCTTATGTTTTGCTACGTGGGAGGAGTGTATTTGGCATAAATTGTAGGGTTTACTGCATTGATGCGGAAGCACCCAGTTAGTGGACAGCAGGGGCTGCAGAGGTGACCCGCGGGGGAGATGACCATGAAGTGCCACGTGCCTGTCACGGGCAGCTCTGCCACCTGTGCAACACCCTGTTACATGCCAACACGCTGGCCCGCCAAAGGAGCACGTGATGCCCTTGCTCAGACGTATTTAAGAAAGAGAAGCGAGGAATCGGGGTGGACTGAGTCTGACCCAGGGTGCAAACAGGGAGGTCGAGACTGTTGTGTTTGGCTTAAGGGGGAGGGGTAATGAAACGTATTTCCTTAAGTGTTGTGGTTGTGTAATTGCTTATGTTTTCTTTTTTTCTCAGTCCCTGTATCAGGGATTAGAAGCTTATGTTAATTGGCAAGAAATTAGAGAAGTAAAAGTTCCCCAAAAGGAAACTTTTGCCCGTGGCAGAGGAGGTGGAAACTACAAGGGAAACAGACACGTATGTGATGCACTGATCTATAGAAATCTAGTTTGACACCGTGATAGTTGTGAATGAGTGATTCCTATGTCCTTGTAGGAAGGCCTGCAAATGAAAACAAACTAGGCCAGTCCCTATTTGTGTAAGAAGTGATCTGAGATCAGGTTGGCTGAAAAAATCAAATTAATTTCAAATCTGCTGAGTTTTTTAAATTGAAGTTTGTCCTGTTGGGTAGAGCCCTTTGGTGTACAAAACAGATCTGGGAGCATAGGAAAAGCTCCACACAGGCAGGAAAAATAAATATAGCCAGCGGTACCCCCAAAGGAGTCCCACCTCCTGAATTTGCAGGGTGCAGGAAGGACTGAAGCTACAGTTTGTGTCTGGGCAGAGATACTGTGAGAAACTCAAGGCGCGTTTTGCAATGTAGCGTGGGAACTGTGCCCAGAGCAGAAGCAGCACACATGGGAGAAGCAGAGGCAGCCTGGAGCAGGAAGTCCTTAAAGTCATACACACTTTGCCTATGGCTCCACCATAGCCCTTGAGCCGCTTGAGAAACCATCCTTTTTGTTTCGCTGGGTGTCTGTGTGTTTCCCTGGGTCTACCAGCTCACCACTCCGTGCTCCCCCTCTTTTCTCCCCATCTCTCCCACACTTTGACCTCACACCATGAAACTGTCAGAGTGAGGAAGCAGTTTGAGCTGAAACATTCATTCCACATTACGTGATTCTAGATTAAAGGCAGGAAACATTTAACCCTTTGACAGCCTTTTCCCCTCATCCTGTGGAGCTTCGGTTTTAAAGCTCCTTGCAAACCGTCTCTAAACAGGTGGCGAGCACTGATGGTTTTTAGATGTGTATTCATGTCTTACCAGTGGCTCTCACCAGTAGCCACAGCACAGGGATTGAGGGGTGCCTGTTTGCAAACTGAATGTACCCTCTCAGCCCTGTTCACCATTCTTGGTTCTTCCAGTGTGGAGAAGTATTTGCAGTGTGGGGAGAACGTGCATTGCCAAACATTTAAAGATGAACCTTTGGCTCCATTTGTTTCGCTTCATTCCCCAGTGTGTGGTTCATAAGTGCAAATGGCTAAAATTAAAAATACAAAAATAGATAAAATGAGGAATCGCAATGATTAGCACTCAGGATTTAGAAACAAAACTTCTTGCTTTCTTTAAAGCTGCCTAATAAATAATGCTAACAGAATAGCACTTACATAGAAAATGTATCATTTCACAGCCCTGACACAAATATGTATTCTGGGTTTTAAAAGCTGCTCTTTTGGCAGATTATGGCTCTCCTGAGAGCCAGTTACTGCTCTCCAGCACAGACTGATGAACACTAGTCAGATATAGTTGATATTTGGTACTAGCTCTTGGACTCTGGACTTCATAGGTGGTCTTGGCAGTTAAGAGGGTGGATAAGAATGGCAGCTCAAACCCTCTGTTGGTTGCTGGAGCTGTACCAGTATCTACACTGAGACCAGCAACACCACAGTAGTCTTTTAGAAGTGAGTTTGACATAGGCATAATGTAACTACGTGGGCTGGAATGTGACAAAGACGTGGGGTTTTCACCACTGCTCTGAAAGGATGTAGATGGGAAATGCTAATGGCTCTCCAAGGCCTGGATTCTGGATTTCTGTTTCAGCAGAGCACCTCCAGATGGGTAGTTCACAGAAACGTCATCTTGGTTCTGCCTCAGAGAACCCATGGTTTCCCAGTAAACCCATTTTGTGCACTTGGGAGATTCTTCTCACAAATGTTGACCTCCTCCACCATGCCCAAATGGAGGGATCAGATCACAGACTCTTGAGCCGGACTCGCCATCACTGCTTTCTCTATATTCAGCGCTGACACCAGCCTATTATCTTTGCCAGTGCTTGAGGGAGAGTCACTCTCTCTTACAGAAAATCAAATGCACACAGGAGCATAATTTAAAGATTTTATCCCTCTTTTTCATGTCCTTATCCCACTGCTGTATACTGACTATATGACAGTATACCATGTTCTGCTAGTTAAATAATGAAGAGTCTCGTTCATTTGAGATGACAAACACCTTTGCTTGTAGAGCGTGGGTATAAGTTCTAGTCCCCAGCAAATGTAAAACCAGCACAGACACCCATCATCTTCATCAAAAATAGGGAGGCAAGAGAATAGGCTGTTGCATTTCAGCATGATATTCCAAAGTTGTTTCTCTTTTTCATCATGGCATAGGAAAATATTGAGAGCTTCGAAGTGAAAGACAATGCAGAACACTGTGAAGAGTGGTGGCTCCTGCAAGCATCTGGAAGCCTGGATCACAGTCAAAAAGTGACATAATTCACTGCTCTCTGTGAGAGTTCAAAGGCTACACCAGAAAAAGCCCAACCCCTGCTTATCTGGTGAGCTTTCTAACCAGCAGAGAAGGTACAGTGCGTCTCCAGATTCAGCACACAAAACTAATATTTTTTCAAAATGACCAGTTACTGGTTGCTAGTGTTCTGCATTATTGCCCAGAAAGAAGAAAAACATTATCCTTAGGAACAGTCTCCACAATCATCCATAATAACAGCACAAGGCATGCATACTTTCACCCATCATATTTAGAAAATGTGCAGCTTCCCCTGGACCTGCTACAGAGGAGACAGTAAGTGTCTGTGTGATGAGATCCAGAGGCTGTGTCTTGAAACCCATTCGGATAAAAAGGAAAATGTAAAAAATGTATCTTCTAAAGAAAAGAAGATTGGTATGACAGCTCCTGAATGAATTGGATCCTAGGGTTTACAGAGCCTATCAGCTCCTCTCTCTGCTTCATATTTGGTCTTTTTTCCATCTGTAGGAACCCGTGCTGAAACACTATAATTTAGGATAAACTCTGTCCACTTCGTGATGGATAAAATTATTGTCACCAAAGGAGGCTGACAGATAAACGGAGACTAGAATTGGGTTTGCTGCATCGCTCTCCATGCTCCTGTTTATTCCAAAATCTTCAATAATGGGCAAAAATCTGACAGAGCAGAAAATCACCAGCTGTTCTGAGCTCATCTACCACTTGCACAGCTGCTTAGAAAAGAGAACTTGCTTGATTAAACCAAAGAGATTTCAGACAAAACCAGCAAAACTTTACAAGAGCTAAACAGGTTTAAGCAAGCAATGACTGCAACACAAATGAGCTCTACACTGTAAGCACAAAACAAGGGAAGGAAATATTGGGCTAAGCCAGTAAGAGCACTTGGGGAGAAATGGCATGAATTCAAAGGTTTGTCTAAATACAGAGTTGTACTGACTTCATTTAGATGTGCTTTAAAATGCTTTAGGTAAAGAAGGTCAAAATGCTAAGCAGACACTCTTCTTTTGCTATAAACCATGTTTGGAGTTAAAATATTTAGAAATTTTAAACTAAACAGCAAAAAATACATTTCTAAGCCTAAGGAAGAGCAATTGCAGAAGTTTTTGCTCACTAAATTAAACAAGAACAAAGGCATGAATGGAGAGGGACACGGAAGGGCAGAGCCAGCGAGAACAGGGGTGACAAAATTATCAAAGGAAGAGCCTTGTTTTGTCTCCAGAGCTGACAGATTGGATCGTCTTTTCTAGCACCATTGTCCCCACTTTTGAGGTTTTTAGAATGAAAATGGAGATCTTTTTTAACTTTTAATTGCTTGGCTTTCCTATGCTAGCCCCAAAGGAGACAGGGAGAGCTCATAAGAACTCTGAAAATGCATGAACAACTAGATACTAGCAAATATGTCGTTATGTTCTGCTGCTTCAGGGTTATGTGCTGGCTCTGCAAACATAGCTGCAGCTCCAGCAGAGTCAGTGTGATTTTGACCCAGTCTTCTAGCCTGCCAGCGGGCAGAGAGAAATCCAGCAGTAACAATAACCTGGCAGCCTTCCAGTTTGCCTTGTAAAACAATTAGACAACTGTTTTCTGGTACAGGCCGAGTTCCTTTCAATGTCTCAGAAAGTTACGCTTTCCTCTTCATTTGTGCACCTGACATAAATCCTGAGAGCACCCAGGTACCCCAGATACAAATACTTCTGCCTGAGCTGTTCCTTGAAATCAAGATTTGAATTTTCCATTTTGTTCCTGTGTTTCAAGTATAAATGTGGGACAAAAAACTCGGCGTTTAAGGAATCCAGAATCCAGATGTGAATTCAGATGTTAAGATTGAAACCATCCCTACCACAAATGTGGGCAATTCCTGTATTTCTCATTGGTGATTCTCTCCTGTGGATGCTAAAGCGCATGGCAAATATCTGTCAATATCCTTCCTCTTACTTACGTACACGGTAACTTCGATTAAGATATCTGGCCAAGATCATCAAGCAAGCCACAGGAAAAGTTAAAAATGGAGCCTGATTTTCCCATCTCTCAGGTCACACTGTATTTCCATGGGGAACCACTGGAAATGTGTGAGAAATGCAACTGACAGAAATACTGCAGAAAATAACCATTTACAAATAACTCATAAGTCAGTCTTGGTATTACTATAATTGTGCATGGTGCCAGCACATCAGTAATACTTTGGTCAGTCAGTTCCTAACTTAGCTTGTAATTTAAGTAACTTTCTCCAACTTTTAATTACATTCTTGTGTAATGCAACTCACTGTGCTTTGTTCATACCTTGAGGGAGGTGGTATGGTCTGGTAGTTGTTGTAAAGGGTTGGGAATTAATTACAAAGGACACCAGTTTTTAGTTCCTCTCCAGGACTTGCTCAGCTGTGTAACCTTGGGGCAAATCACTCAACTGCTTTGTGCCCAAGTAAACCCAGCTGTAAACCATCTTGAAAACCAGATGGTGCACAAGATTTAAACTGCTCAGGAGAATAAAGAGGGATAGGGGGAAAAAAAAGTGAATTCTATAGCTTGTTACTATTGCTTCCAATGGAGTTAATCTGGACTTAAGTAGTAAAACCAAGGAGAACATTTGCCTTAATACCCAAAAAAACTCTTCACACTCAAATCTTTTTTTCCTTTCCTCTCTTGACTTTGTATCAAATACCTTCTCTTTAGAGGCTTCGTTTTAAACCTTCAGTAGCATACATGTTTTTCCCTGGCAGCCTCAAGATTCTAATTCAGGATCAGGTTCTACATGACTAATCTTTGATATTCTACATGATTATTTTTAGGCACTTAATTCTATAGCGTTCTGTTTTCCCTGCTTTTCATGCTACCATTCTCCTTCCTCAGCCTTGCTTAGCTTCAGCGGCACAGTGGTGTGTTCTGGTGCATAAGTACTGCGCTGCTAATAAAAATGCTGAGCTCTATTGTCTTCTGTAGATGGTATGTCCTGGCTTAAAACCAGTATCAAAGCTATTAGAGGATTTGTATTGCTGGTCAATGAACAAAGGAAATACTATACTCAAGTTTCTGTAGCAGAATAAATGTTTGCCACGTGTTAGTATTTAGGAGAAGACTTAAATGTTTCAATATTTTTTGGCCTTAGCTAAAAAGTAGACTTTTTTTCGTCACCAGCACCACAGGAATGTGGGAATACTTACTTATGCAGGAGTACAAAAGTAGGAATACTTGTGTATACTTCCGGAGCAGGGTGTATTGGGTTTTAAGAATGGAAAAAAAAAAAAACCTTAGATTAGTATAAACAAGGAGGAACATTTAAAGATGTGAGACTTAAAGGAGCCATTTTCTACACTACTTGGGAAGGACCTTGTTTGTTTTTATTAATCACTATTGAAAATAAAACATTGACAGGTTTGACATTTGTTGAACTTTCTTCCCAAATAAGAAAGGATTAGAGCTGAAAGAGTAAGTTACAAAGAAATTTAACAAGCTAAAGCACCTAATTGTCTTAGGCTCTTATGAAAGCTAAAGTTGTCGGCAAATTGTCTTCAGCAATTTTAGCCCTTGTTACACAGTACTGGGATGGTAAAATATTTAATTGCTACTGAAAATTAGTGATCATTTTTTTCAATGTAAACAATTTTCAGCTGGTGTGTCTTGCAAACTTTTTGCTCTATTTCATGTTACTGAATCTTTAGATTCAATATTTGAGTTATACTTTTAGTAATTTAAAATATTGAAATTCTGTGCTAATAAGCACCATAGCAAAATGCCTTCAATGACTAATGACACTGCTCAAACATCAAATTGTTAATTAACCATAAGCTAAAGTAGAAATCCTCTGATGCTGTTTGAGTCCCTGTTTGGATGATTAACCTTCCTTTTCCCCTCCAACTACCACTTGAAACTAATTTTTAAAAAAGGTGCAGTTCTTTTGTGTGAATTAAAGAATTTGAAATTAATCACAACACAAGACATTCTCAGATGACCAGCTGTGGAAAACAATAAATAAAGCAGAAAGTGAGCTGTGGATAGAGCAAATCCAGGTAATAACAAAAATCATGACTAGAGTTGTCTAATATAGGGTCAAGAAAAAATCTAAAATACATTTTCAAGCCCTGAGCTACATAAATACACACCAGACTCAATTTATATTTTTGCTGCTCATAATGAGTAACAGGTTGATTTAGCTCAGTATTGCCAGCTGAAACCGCAGCTGGGAGTATTTTTCTGTATCCATCAAACCAGGGTTTTCCCTTCTGTGTTCCTGAGTGTAAATCATTGAGCTTTACTTCATTTCATGGTCCTGTGAATTGCTCAGATGGTCTGTTTAAAGAAGAGATTGTTACCTCATGACTTTTACATGGTCCAACCCAGTTTCTTTCCACTCTCACTGAGAATGGAGTGATGGATGCTTCACGTTGTTGTTATTACTACCAGAAAACAGGCCAGCTCACAGGATACAGCTTCAAATCCCTTTGTACATGCTGAGACACGGCGCAGTGACATGCTGCCAGTGAAATACGTATTGGTAGACTGGTGATTTGGATGCATTGCGAGGTATTGAGTAAAGTCTGGTCTTAAGGCAAAGAGCAAAATGATGAATTCCAAAAGCCAGTAATTTCAGGCATCATAAGACATTTTCTTCTTTAAAAAAAAAAAAAATCCAATGAATTAAATATACTTTATGTGAGAAGGCCATGTTTCTTTAAAACAGCATCTTGAGCTTCTTCAATTATCTACCTAGTTTGGTAAAAAACAAAAAAGTTAAATAGTTTTTACTATTACTATTTACCTTGCTCTTGATCAATACAGTCCTTTTTTTTTTTTTTGCAGGTGTTAAAGCACACTGCCCTATTTGTACCCCTCTCATTGCCATGTAGGAAACCTACAAAAAAAATTAGAAGGATGCCACTGAGAAACTGACTACAAAATGCTGCTACAAGTATGTATTTTGCCCACAGAATCACTTTCAGAAACAGACAATATCCTTTTAAAGAAAAATAATCTGAAAAATAGTGATTTTTTTTTTAAAATCTCCCTTTAAAGGGACACTGTAAGGCTAAAGCTTGCGTATGGACAAATCTCTCCCCAGGTTGCTAAGAACACTTTCTAAACTGCAGTTTAAAAGCTTTCAGTTACTACTTTTCATTGTTTATGCTCATCGTTTTCTTTTTGCTTTTATTTTCCAGTCTTGTGACTAAGCAAATCTGGTAAATTTTGCTTGCTCAGTATAGTTCATGTCACTCTCTCATGTCTTGCTGTAGCTTATTGCCTATGTTTGGGAATACAACCATCCCCGAGAGAAGTCGCTTCTCTTAAAAGTAGGATTTAATTATTTTTCTTAATAAAATCTACATTTTAAGCCTAAACTATCTGTGTCCCTTTCAAAAAAGGAAATCATTTGGGACAATCTATTTCTTAAATCACAGTTTCTAAATTCTTGCCCCACAGAGCAAATTCTGTAAGTTCCTTTGCTGAATGAGCACGGGAGTTTTAGGGAAGATGTAAAGACAAAATGAAAGAGCCTCTCACACAACCTGATTGCTGAATTTCAGCGATGGCCCGTATTGCCAGCTTATTTTCCTGCCTTTTTTTTCAGGGCTGTGGAAAACAATTTCTGTCAGCTACATCAAAGCGTAGTGGCAGATTTCCCTTTGGAAGTCAGAGCCTGTTTCAAACGTCTCTTTAAGTCTTGCATATTTGGAGACTTGGGTCGGACAAGGTGGAGGCCTCTTCGTTTCTCTCCGTTGCAGCTGCCAATCATCCTGCTGACCTCCTGGCAAAGCTGCTGGAAGGCTTCATGCACCCCCTCACAGTTCTCCCGGGCCGAGACCTCGTAGTAAGTTCCTCCCAGTTCACTGGCCAGCTGGAGTCCTTCTTTGGAGGACACCTGCCTGGCTCGCAGGAGGTCTCCTTTGTTGGCCATCAGAAGCAGGGGGATGTTAGCATTCGGGTGAATCTTGCGGATGTGCTGGTGCAGGGGACGGATGACTCGGTAGCTCTCGTAGTCTGTGATGGAGTAAACAAAAACGAAGCCATCTGCCCAGTAGATTGAACGGTTTATCTGCTCTTGGCAGCATATGCTGTCAGTGTCATCCTGCCATCAAAACCAAGAGGTGTGAGATTAGAAAACTGAGAATAGGGAGCAGGCAGAGCAAACAGCCGTACAGCACTGTTAGTGGCGTGGAGCTTTGTTTTAACGTGTGGCTGTTTCTCAACAGGCAGGCAGAAACCTCTCTGACTGCTGCGGAATGTACAAGGGACTGGTGAAATTTCCACCGTGTCAGTAACATACTACAGGTAAGCAGTAATGGGGAGTGGAGAGGGGTCCCAGCAAATTAGTTGAAAATAACAGAACAGCCAAAATACCGATATTGAAAAGTTTGTTCTGTATTCTATCATACTAAACCAGTATGACAGAAACCCGTGCTTTTATTGTGGATGAATTGTGATGGTCACAGTAAGGGCGTTATAAAATTCAGCAGGCTGGTCACACTACTGCAAGCGAACGGTTGTCCCCCAAGGTGTTTCTTTAGGGCTTTTTCCAATTCTGTATTCAATTCTCCATGGACTGGGGTTCTCACTGACTCGGTTTGGTGAAGCCTGACAGGTTTTTCTGCCATGTAGGGCTCCAGATAGTCAAAGGCAAAGTTATTTTTGAAAAAGCAATTTGTTACAAATAACCAATGGGAATGAAAATGAGGCGAAGTCTCATTGCTTATAAGTAGACTGGCAATCAGTTTATATTATTGTTTCGCTGGTCACACATTTGTTCAGTCCATTACCACTCCTACTCAGACAGCCATAACAATCACCAGCGTTGGGAATATAAAACTGAATACACTACTGTGGGGCTTGAAAAGAGATCAGCTCACTATTTTCAGCTAATCCTCTCCTCTTCGTTACCCGTGCTGGCGTGTAACCCAAGCAGATAGGGAGATCGCTGCTGCAGTTATTGCCAGTATACTTGGTTTGTAAGAACTAACATTCCTGTCAATATTACAGGCTTTCTGGAACTTTGTAATTTCTTCCATATCCAACAAGGTGCTAACCTATTCAGTATTTAGCTCTTGATGAAGCTGGTAGAAATTAGAGGCTTTTGTGTATTTTAGGAGGAGTTCAACATCATGAATGCAGAGGCCAACCTTTTATTATTATTGCTAAATTCTATTCAAGAAATCTTTATCAACTTCATCAATATGTTCCATTAACATAGATACGTTCCATTATCTATTTTTCTATAGAATATGTATCTGCCAGTCACATTTCATTTTAACAGAATTTGCATATGCTCAGCAATCTCCCCAAACAGGTCACTTTTATTTAGACACCTAAATATGAATTGTAAAGCCTAACTTCAGGAAGCAGAGGTGGAAAAGAATGAGTTGAACTGATCAGTTCTTTTATGGTAGATCAGACAGTAAAGAAAGGACTACCCACAAGGTACCCACTCTTCTGTGAGAAGAAGGAAGCAGAATTTCTGAAGGCTCAGCGTACAAATTAGGCTTACAACTTCCAGCGGGAGTTCTGCTATCTAACTGCCCTTTGCAAATATTTCAGTATCACCCACAGAGTCAGTGGCTCACGATACCTAGTAGTTCTTTGCCCTTGCCAGCTTACAGTAACACTAAATCCAGTTAGCAGTGAAATTGTTTAACAGGTGCTCTTATCGCTCCTCTGCCTCCCCAAAACCCTTAAACCCAAAAACCCAACCCAAATGAAGAGGGATCCTCACTAGCATCCTTGTTTAAAAAGTTAATGAGAGTGCACTCAAGCCAGGACAGGGCAGACTGTGGGAAGAAGGGCAATTTGCACTGTTGGTGTCTGGGTTGTATCCAATCCGTGGATAATTAGCCCCCCTTCAACTCCTGCTAGCCTCTTTTCACCAGCAAACTCCTTTCATGGGGAACAAGAACTAATTGCTCTGGCAAGCGTTTGAAAATGTTTTTGGAGAAGGTGTACATCCAGACAGCCCTAATGAGCAGAAATTCTCAGTTACTCCAGCTAGGCCCACCCAGTAGTGAGATGGATGGATAATCCCCAATGGAATGCTTTATTCAGGAAAATCAAAGGCTAATGGGCTACTTTTTAAATGGAAATCTCTGCTCCAGAATGAATTTTGAAACACAGTCATTTACCATGTATAGACCAAGCAGCAATGAATCATCTAACAAAACCAGTTATCTGTTTGCTTCTGTTTCTCTCTTAAACATTAACATTTCCGGTGTGGCTAGAACCCTGAGTGATTCCACATGACTTCCTCCCAAAACACTGTACTCAGCCTGCAGAGTGCAAGAAACTCTCTTCCTTAAGCATTTTAGCAGAAAATCCAACCTAGTCGCAGTCTTAACAAGTTCTGTTCAGGAACAGTCCCTTCAACTGATTTCAGATATATCATTCGATGCAAAGAGAGACACAGGCTAAGATAAGTGTGTCTGTGGGAACTGTTGAAACAGTGCAGACCTTTAACTGGGACAAAGAAAATGAAACTCCTTCCTAACTACGTTAAAATAATTTCTGACGAGGAAACCTCAGCTGTTGGCACTAGTAAATTTTGGGGAGCTCTGGCTACAGTCACAGAACTTTAGAGCACAGTATTAACTAAAACAGGGAAACCGGAAAATAAACATACATATCTGGTGGGAAAGAGGGAATTAAATTCCTTCACTCCCTCCTTTCTCCATAAGATAGAAGAGACAGGGGATTCCCTTTATTAAGTGTTTATCAGGCAGGGCCAATTGTGGCTAATCACCATCCACAGCTTCTCTTTGCAGATCCTCTCTAAGCAAGCTGGCACAGGGCCTTTGTACTATTAAGTCCCGCTTGAGTATTTGGAGGACTTCCATAGCAGCTTTTATTTGCTTTTTAGTGTCCAGAGGAAATGAGGGGTCCTCTCCACTGCTCTGCACACCCCCAGCCGCAGCCGGGAGTGTGGAACTTTGTCAAAGCTTTCTGCTTAAATCTACCTCCAGTCACCAGAGAAAATGGAAACTGAGGTTGTGGGAGCTTTGCTTATCCTGTTCCGTAAGCTCAGGCTGAAACAGCTCTGCAGCACAGAAATGAACCCATCTGCACATGGGTCCGTGCAGACAGAACAAGGCATATAAAGCTGTTCAGGCCTAGCCTGAAAGAGGATGAGAGAAGGTGCTGCTCCCATCCAGACATACATTTGGCCAAGTCAGAGCTTAGAGTGAGGTTAAGGCCAAATCTGGAAGCTTAGGTTTGATGGTGACAAGAGGATACCTAATTTTATCATGAAATCTCAGCTATTCTATCAGAATTACTACTCTCACGAGACTTCCACCATTCATGTAAAACCAAATTTCATTACATTTCCTGCTGCTTCGACATTATTTCCATCCTCTTGTTCTGCATGTGAGGCAGATCTTCAAAAAAAGACATCTTAATTTAGGTCCTGCTTGGAAAAATATTTCTAGAAACAGGTTCCTAGTCAAATATTAAATCTAGACTATCTAAAACACTGATAGAAAGAGGGGGATAGATAAATGCTAACACCTTAAAAATTAGGAATAAATAAAAGAATTTTTTTTTAAAAAGTAAAGAAAGCACCAAAAAGCACCCTAGTTGGAAATTACAACTGCTGTGAGGCCTATCCCCTTGGAAAGAAACACCTTTCTAGAGACAGGAGATTTTGGGTGTGTAGAAAGGTCTAAGCTGAGCCAGCTGGGCTTCTGGGCAGGAGAGTTTTCTGCCATGAAGGGACAGAAACCATTTGACAGGAAATAAAACAATCAAGGAGTTGGCAAGAGTGAGCCGGGCTACGATTTTACTGCTGTTTAGGCATGGGATGCAATAATGCCTTTGAAATAGATTTGTTTCAATTCTGAGGTACTCTTAAAGGAGCCTGATTTAACCTGTTCAAGGGCTCATTTTGGCGAGGCTTAAGGCACCCCTGACAATCTTCATTTGGGTTTGAGCCCAGGCATATTTCTGCTAAGTGGAGTTACTCACAGATGGAAGTGCTGGCAACAAATGAGACAGTAACTGTGCTGTAAAATACTAATGCACTGAGCAGATGTTTTACCTCCAATGAAACAAAGGGAGTGTCTTGCACCTGTAGAGAGATCTGTTCCCCATCTATGGTGAACTTTCTTGAATACAAAGCACCTGGTGGAAAAGTAAGATCATTAGAGTTAGTGACTGTAATAAAGAAGAAAGGGTACATAAAGGGAAAACGGAACTGTTGAAATCCAGATTTTTGAGTCTTAGGATACACAGCTGCTTATAGAAAAGTGAATAGCACCAGGTGGTTGTGTGGCTGTTTACTGAAGTAAAGTGGTTTTGTATTTGTTAGGTGGTTGGATGTTTTGAATGGTTGCCTGGGATGGTATCTGGGAAAGGTGGGACTTTGTATTGAATCAAATAGTCAAAGTGGGCGCATAAATCCCATTCAGGTTTCCAATCCATATCGTTAACTTTTTAAAATGTGGACTGCATATATTTTTAACCTCAGACCAAGATATCCAGGCATTGTCTATAAAAGGAGTGAGCTGCTTCCTATTGCATTTTTCTGATTTTTTTTTAAAAAGGAAAGTATTCTCATTTTGGACACAGAGTAAGTGACTGTATACAAAACATCTAGGTGCTCTTTGGGATTTGTGTGACCTTAACAGTCAGAGTTTGGTTGGAATCCCCAAAAACTGGACACTTTGAATCTGACTTTTGGTTAATCTGAATGACACATATTCAAGGCCAAATGCTAGTTCAAACTTCTTAGGACTGAACCAGCTCCAAGACGACCATCGCTATTCTGGGCTTGAACTTTCTTGTGTTTCTGGACTGTGAGTTGAGGGGCTTAATGAAAACTTAAGTTTTGGTCTTACAAACTAGCCATGGTTGTGGCAAGGACAGCTTCAGAGATTGATGTCATCATCATTTTACTTTAGAACTTAATACGAGTCACATGGATATGTGAAGAAATGCTATATCCACAGCTGTTGTGCAGCCTTTTAGTCTTGTCCAAATACAATTGTCACTGCTACATCTAAAACAATGCACTTCATCTCAAACATAGAGAAATCCTAGCTACTGGAGAGTAAGGAATTCAGATTAACAGGGAGGTCAGTTAGTGACAATAAGGCTATCAGTTCTGAAAATCACCTTTGGTTCAAGGAAACGGGTGTGTTTATACCAGTGGAAAAGAGTCTGAGCTCACAGAAACATTTAAAATATAAGGAAATTCAGTACGGCAAAGTTTGCTGCATCTGAATCCAACATTACCATATTATGTTCTAATACTGACTCCTTGAGGTGGCGTAGCCCTTTTGGGATAGTTTTTTTTGTTGTTTTGAAAACACATCAGATTTTAAGCTGAAAAGATGTTCCTGTTTTATGGGAAGATACTGCACCCTGAACTGCGACCAGACAACATATTATTCCTACCCTGTAATACATTGTATAAAAAAAGAACAGGTACTTCCAGACACTGACCATGGTTTGCCTTATACCCAGCTGAAGGAGAAGCATGGTTGAATGATCACGAATACACTGCCACCTGTTTCTTATTTCTGGCATATTTGTTTCTTCTACAGCATGGCTGTTGGGCTGGTAGCTTAATGAGAAAAGCATGCGGTTCTCAGCAATGTCTCTGGCAGCAATCCATTGCAACGCTCAGAAGCCTAACTTGATGTACAGTCTCCCATAGAAGAGATGACAGAAAAGAAAGAGAAATAGTGCAGCCAACCATCAAGGTTACTTAGGGTCAGTGAGAGGGAGCTGTAAGGAGGAGCTTTCAGATTGTATTTCCTCAGACAGGCAGAGATCAAAGGTGTCTTGTACTGCATCTCTTCCCCTAACTCATCATTCCAAATTCAGCACGCATCTCCGAAGTGAAGCGATCACTGCTCTGAATCCTGTCCTGCTTCATCCCAAAGCTGTGAGATGGCCTACGTGTGGGATGTGCTAGGAGGTATGAGCACGGGGTACACAGATCCTTTCTACAACAGTGGCCAATACAGTCGGCATTTTCTTGGAACGGAGGCTGTGACTTAAATGGTTCACACGAACACATCCTCTGACGTGTGAGGATTAAACAAGAAATTCAGTAGAAGCAGTTTGCATGGTCACTTTGCTTATCTTATGGAAAGAAGACTTCAGTTTGGAAATCTCCCTTGTCATAAAAGCCACTGAAAAAAGGGAGTATGCAGGAAAAGTTCTGAACTGCCTTTTACGCAGTTTGGAATTCCTCTGGCTTCCCTGGGGTTGCAGAGAGAGCAGCGCTGGGTTTCTGCGGTTTAGTCGATATGCAAGTTGTTCCTGGAGTCTGCATTTTAGTATAGGTATGTCCCCAAGCAAACCTTTTACTCTGATCCTTTTCCATCAAGTTGGGAAAGAAAAAAAAAAAGCTAAAAGGATCATAAATAATGAGCTTTTGATTTATTGCTTTCATAGCTTGAGGCTATTAACTGAAAATATGCACCTTATGGACATCTAACACTGCTTGGCTTTCCTGTAATATGCACCAGTCACAAAATAGAGTAGATTTCTTTTCAAGCGAACTGCAGTAGAAAAGCAGACTCACCAGTATTGGCTTCATAGTCTCCAATAAATCTCTTCGTGAGAAAGCGCACAACCAGGGCTGTAAAACAATGAAAAAAATATGTGCCTTTAATGTGAACCAAAATCAGTCTTTGCAGAACACATGTAATATCTTACTGGAAGAGTTAGTATAATATGAAACCAAGTTAATCTTTGGATTGCTCACATATTATTCTGCAAATGCTTCTCTCTACACTCACAGAAAAACATCTGGGGCCAGGCTGCGATACCTAATGCAGATTTTTTAGCAACTTGTATTGGAAATTATCCCTTAGATTCAGTGTGGCTATTCAGCATAGCCCATGGAGGTTTGTTTGTTGTGATTGCAGGTGTAACAATCTGACCTTTGGTTTGTAGTAATTTAGAAAAAGAGTAACAAGCCAGTAAACTGAAATTAATCCCAATACCGAGTTTAAGGCCTCTGTGTCGTATAAGGTGAGGCTGCTGGATGTAAAGGTTCTTCTCAGCCTTAAAAGTCTTCAGCCCACCTCCTGAAACCCATTAGTGATGTCTAATCACATCCAGCAAACAAGCTGCATGTGCTCTGCAGACATGGGTCATGCTGCAGGGCCCTGGGCCTTCTCATTCACCTTATCTTGTGGTGCTTTCTTACACTGCTGGATTAGAATGTTGTCATCTTTCTTGATCACTTTATAACACTTAAAATCCTGCCAGGGCAGTGGCAACTTACACTCCTGTAGTGCTTTCATCTCAGCAGATTCCTAATCATTTGCAAAACCACTTAGTTAATAGCTAAATAAGACTTTTTATTCTGCAAAAAACTCTACCATAGAGTTCATTTAAAATAATAATTTTTCTCACAGTGAATACCGGGTCACCTCTTTAGTGCTCTTAACTGAAATAGAGGGTGCAGCTATCTTCAACAAACTACTTAAAAATAATATGACAATGTGGCTGCTTCAAATCCAAAACAATCAAACATTTTACTGAGTGCTGTGGAACCTTAGATGCAGTAAAACAGATCTGACCTTGGTCATTTCTGAAATCATGAACCATATATTCAAAAGTGATAACGCTCGCTTTACCCTCTTTTCTTCTCCTCTCCTTTGGAGAATAATGCAGGAAGACACATCTTGTATGCTGTTATTTGTCTGCAGAGCATAAACATTTACAAGAGGAGAACAAAAACCACTAGTCCCATTTTTGGGGTGTGGAAATGTAGACACGATTAAATAATGTGCACAAGACCAGACAGAATCATTTGTGAGCATGCAGTTCCCAACACTGTGCCCTCTCCCCTTAATGGCCACCTCACGTTTGCTGCAGACCTACAGCAAATCTGCCTCACAAATTATTCAGTACATTAAAAAAAAAAAAAAAATAACTTAAAATGTTCAAGCTGCAACAGTTAAGAGTTTTCATATCCTTGGGTCTATCTGAGCTGCAAATGAGCTCAGAAATACAACAGCAAGAAAAAGCGTGGAACTACACCTGTGGACTTACCTGTCTTGCCAACGCTACTGCCGCCCAGTACCACAAGCTTGATGATTTTGTTGGGCACGCAGTCTAATACAGGATACTCTGGTATGGGGAGCAAGAGAAAGTTAGTAGAATACTGTGACATAGTATCCTGAGAGATGAGACGCATGCCAGAAATGAAAGCTGTTCAACTCCAGTAGGAGTTGGGGGAGAAAAGAAAGAACACAGCTTCTCAGCGTCCGTTCTTGGCTGTATATCCTTGGAGAGCAAAGCCTTCTCATTTCATTTAAGTAGCTTTCCTGAGGAGCGTTAGAGCGACTGGCCTCCTCTTCCCGATGCCTCTGCTCAGACAGCAACTTTGGAAAGCAAAAGGGAACTTTTTGATCAGCCCCCGTGAAAACTGACTCCTCCATTCCCCAGCCAATCACAAGTGAAACCATGACATTCCTCCAGCCGGGCACCGAGCGTGTGCCTCCATCAACGGCTCCCTCGCTCGCTCCCTGCTTTATCTCCCCGCTGCCTGTTTTATGTGCTCTCCCTTGGCTCTTTGCTAAAACGAGATTCTTCTGTTTTACAGGCATCATGGTACCGTTTTCAGCTAGACGCAGTCACCCCCGTGCTCTGTTCTAACTCCACTTTGAATAATCCCGTTCTGCCTGTCTAGTTTCTTTGCGTTTTCAATTGGCTCCAACTCCATGCTCTGTTGTTCTCCCTCTCCTATTGTCTCCCGCAGTTGGGCCCCTTCAAAGTGCTGAAGCTGATGGGACGCTCCTCTTCAGGAAAACAAACACCTTCGCCCCCCTCCCAGTTTTCAGGCAGCTGTGGCTTATTCCAAAATACTAGCTCACATATGTGTCCTCCAGGATACATTTGATCTGCTGGTTTATACGTGTTGTTAGTCTTAATGGCCCTCTGGAATGTGGGTTAGCATTGGGTTGGGACACTGCAGTTTCTCCAAACATGGAAAAGTGAATTTAGGGCTGGTGACAGATTTGGGAAGGCTGAGGAGGACTCGGTGTCCTTCAGTGGGGCGAGCCAGACAGAGGGAAAGAAGAAAGAGTGACTTTGATAGGAAAAACCAGCGTAGTTTTAAGACAGCTGGCGGCTGCGAGGTCTGTTGGGATGACAGCATGTAACCGTACACTAGCTACAATCAACTCCCAGTTATCAAGGATAATGGGGAGGGAAGAAAAAGGGAAGAGCAGCGGGGAGGGACTGACCCAGATAAAGCAAAACTGCAAATAATATAAAACAGATGTAAATTAAACTACAAGAAACATAGTTAGAGCGTTCATCTCTGAAAAACTTCTCAGAAGAGGTCTGCAAGGGGCAGGAGCAGCCGCGGGAGGAGGCCAGCCTGCCTGGTGCAGGCAGCATGCTTCTGAGCCGTGTGCTCTGGCACGCCGTGTGGGCGACGGGGATATTAACGGAAAGTGGCACCACAGCTAATCCACCCACAGATCACAGAGGCCTCAGGATGCAGATTTTTCCCGTCTTCCGTACGCTCCTAGCAGGCAGAAGGTAGGCATGGCTCATTACGTAGAGGCTGCAGCCACCAAAAAGGCTTTTTCTGCCCAGCTGCTTTCACGCCGCTGCTTTGAAGCACAGCATACGCATGAGCTCTCCCCAGCGGGTTTCAGAGGCCAGGAGCACGGTTCCAAGCTAGCGCCGGAGGATGGGGAATCAGGCCAGCCTATAGATTACCACCCCTTCCCAAAGCACCGGGGCCCAGGTTGCCAAATGATCTCAACTTCCACACCGGCAGCATCACAGAAGACATGCTGAGTGTGAACTGGCTTTAGAAAAATCCAGCTTTGGTGCACAGCAGTCCAGCAAAATAAGCACAAGATTCAGAAGATTTATGGATGTGTCACTTTTCCAAGGCTCTGTTTCCCCTCTAAAAACTACTTCTGAAGCAGTATTTGTGCAGAGTTGCTGTGTAAGCACCAAGTGTTATTACTTTGACCATCATGACCATCAGCTGATGAAGAGGTGGAACAAAATGTCTGGAGGGCTACCCAGCTTATGGTACTGGGAGGCAGCCACCAGATCATGTGTCTTTTGGGACATGGCTCCTATGTGAACGGTTTTCAAGTCTTCCAGTGTAAATTTGCTTCCAGATTTGTGCGAACACCCAAACACTGAAAAATCTTTTCCAAGAAATTTCATTACCGGAGTGCTTTAATCTCATACAAGTTTTGTAAGAGGGAAAATGAGAGGAGATATAGGAAAACGCTCAAAATCTTGTGGTCAATTAACAGGGCACTTTGATATGTGTTATTGAGCTGGACACATTATAAATTTTGGGATTAGCTGGCAGCAGTGTGTAACTGTCTGCCTCTCTAAGTGTAGGATGTTGGAACCTTTGTTACCATTTGCTATTAAAAGCATATGTTAGTGAGTAATATAAAAGTATTCATCAGAATAGTCCTCCTATAAAAACAAGCGGTAATATATCAGCTTCTAGGTGGCCAGAAGAGTTTCAGCCCAGGGAAAAAAGCCAGAGAAGTTAAGCAAGATCACAGAGAATATTGTGTATGAGCAAAGGCATTCCTAGAAGAGCTGTCTTGCTCCAAAAGAGAGGCAACACAATCAACAGAAACAAAAGTTAAAGTATTTTTGGGTAACCAAACATTGTGCCAGTGCTGAGGAACTCCAGAAGGACCTTGCAAAAGTGAGTGAGTGCACATCAAGTCGGCAGGTGACCTTTAGTCTAGATAAATATAAGGTAATGCATCTAGAGAAAAAGAATATAAACTGTGCTTAAATGATGCTGAACTTGGATGTGGCAGTCACAAATTAGGAAAGAGACCTTGGCGTCATCACTGGCAGTTCACACTCATCAGCTCAGTGTGCAAGAGCAGCAAAAAATGCCAGCAAAATGTTGGGTATCCTCAGGAGGGGGGTGGAGAAGGAGACATATGGTAGCCTTTTGCTGCTTACATAAACCCGCGGAGCATCCCTGTTGCCGGTATGGCATGGAGTTCTCTGCATCGCAGAAACATCGCGGGGTCTGCGACGGCACAGAGCTGGGCACCGAAACCGACCCTCCATGGGCGTGGAGCAGCTGCTGTGTGAGGAGAGACTGGGAAAGCTGTTTACCATGTGCTCGCGCAGATGCTGGTGCTGACAAGAGAGAGGAGATGCGTGGGGGCAGGAATGAAAGACCAGTGGTGGAGGAAATGTTGAACTTCTTCTTTTGGCAGCTGTGATGGCTTCTGGTTGCTGAAAACAAATGTGAAAGCAGTTTTAGACTGCATCTTGGAAGCCGACCAATCGATTTCCAGTTCCTTTGCTAATATGGTTCAATCTAAATTTCTTGTGCACTAGCCCAGGTTTCTTGTGCTTCTAACCAGAGCTTGTTTCCGCCGTGTCCAGAAATCTCTGTCCAGCGAGAATGGGTTCTAGTAATAATAAAAAAGCAGCATATTCTCCAAAAGTTTTAAATCTATTCTCAAGCTCCTGTCCTCCCCGCTCTCCACCCCCTAACTTTTAGGCTCTAATTCTGAACGCATTTGAGTAAAATACAGAATAAAAGCCAGAGGTTTTCCTATCTGATCCTTATCTGATTTTCTAGAGGGTCAGAATAGCCTTTTCACTGAGTGAAACCATGCAGAAGGATTCACCCTATTTGAGATTGTATAACCCTTGGCATGTGGAATAAGAATTGTTTTTAAAAGAGATTGCCATTGTTTGTGCACAATGGACTTATATTTAGCTAAGAAAACCATGTTTTAAATTCAAATTCTCTTGGAAAAACAATAGCTTAAATTAGAGGGAGAATGTTTGCAAAACTCAGAGCAACTTTGAAAATATTTGGATGATTCTGGAGATTTCACTAACTACTCCTTGTGTTGCTCCATGCAAAGATGTGTGCCTTTGCATGCTGCACAGACATTATGTTAGTTCCACACCAAATTTTTTTACAGATTTATTTATTGGTCTGTGTTGCTTTTGGCTATGGTTTTTATAAGATTTTCTATTTTTATTGTTGTTGGCCCTCCTACACATCTTCAGAGATTAAGCATGCTAAAAATAAAAATATTTGCCATTACCATAGTGCTTTTCATGTGAGGATGTCAAATTGGTTTTAAAACTGGATATTATTATTCCTCTTACATTTTACAAAAGGAGTAACAGATGTGCAGAGCCAGAGCAATCTTGCGAAGATCCCAGCACGCTGGGGAAATGGCGATTGTTGTCACTCTTTCCCATTCTGCCTAGCACTGGCAAAAATGATCTTTCTTTTGAAAGTCTGTTTGTAACGGTTACGTTTGCCTCCAGTGTATTGCAGATGTCTTTGTAGACTATATTGACGTTATGGCGACATGGCTGGAGAAGTACGACTCGTTTCTGGGCAGAAATGCTAAATGTGGTGCTGGGGAAATGCCGGTTGCTTTGGCAGATGCTGTGATAAAACTCGTAGCTGGCAGCTCGTGTACACGTCCCCCGCTCCTGAATGTATTCCAAACAACAACAGATTGATCTTTGCAGCTTTGTCTGACCGTCTTTGTTCTTTGTTGCAAACTTGGGGCCCAAAGGCCAGTTCTCACACTGCACTAAACAAAAGTCGCGTTTTAACTACCTTTTTGCTCCCAGTAACTAAATACCCTCATAGTTGGGAAAGGCAAATAAAAAGCATCTTTGCAGGAGGTACGAAAGGAACAGAACGGAATGTGATGTGTGCGAGGAACCGGCCTTTCTCTGTGTGCTTGGGATTTCACCTTGTGCGGAGCATGATCATGGGTAAAATACTGTAAAAATTTGTCCAAGTGCTTCAGCAGTAACCCTGGAAGATGTTGTTTGGGGACAAGACTGCCATTTTAGCACCATATTTGTACCCAGCCCAAAGCTGGTCTGATCCTGAGGCCAAAGGGGAAGGAAGTGTCCTCAGATACTATTGTGACAGCTGTGACAAATCATATTTGATTCTATTTTGAGATGTAAGGGAAGCAATCATTTAAATATATAGTTCAATTTGGTTAAACACTGTACAGATTCCGCTATTTCTGTATTTCCTGTCCCTCATTTTGTTTCATTGCTGTTCATGGAAACCCTGTAAGAAGCACGTGTCCTTTTTCACTNTTTTTTTTTTTTTTTTATATTGCAGAATAGTCTCCCTCGGGATCCTGTAGTAGATGACGTGGAAAGTACAATGTGTATAAGAGAACATCGCTGCGGGCGAGCAACTCAAATAGAATGGAAACATCTTGGCCTCATAAAAAAGTTTGTGCTTTGGAAACTGAACCGTCCTCCCTTCCCCGCAGATATTCCCACAGGATCAGGGCTGGAGTAAGAGGCGGCGTGTGGAAACAGTCCTGTCACCGCTCACGGTGTGCTTCACGCACAGAGGGCTTCCAGCCACCCTCATCAGCGCTTTTCAACAGCGCTCAATGAACACGTTAATTTCATTAATACGAAGTATGAGCCGGGCTCCTTCCAGGTTTGACCCAATTCTGTAGCTCTTAAGCAGCCAGATGACAAACACTTCTACCCATCTCTGGCCTCGTGAGGGATGTTTTCCTCTGACCCGCATTTGCTTTCGGTATGCACTGCGTGAAGCGCTATATGGCGACTCGGCAACATTTTTCACTCCTTTTCCTCCTGGCTTCACAATAGACACTGTTGTCATTTGTAGCGCTGCGCTCTGAAAGAGCCCTTTTTGTGATTTTGCTGAAATGGGGACACGTTGTGCAGAACGGTGAAGGACTACTCAGCGCAAAACCCCTGTCCGACTCCGTCATCACCCTGGGCATCGTCGTAAAAAACCATCTGTAGGTGCTCACAACCCTTGAAAAGTCTGGGGAAAAGCAGAGTTTCAGCGTGCACCTTCGAGGCGTTTCAGCGCTCTGGGGTGGCCGTGGTTTCCCTCTCTGGGGGGGTTGGCGGCATCCCCCAGCTCCATCCCTGCGGGAATGGCACCTTCCTCCAGTTTTGGCAATGACACATGCAGCCTCCAGCCACCTCCCTGGGACGAGGGACATTGAAGCACGTCTCGCATGGGCTGAGGGACATCAAAGCACGTCTTGCCTGGGTGGAAGGACATCAAAGCACGTCTCACCTGGTCTGAGGGACATCGAAGCACGTCTCGCCTGGGCTGCGGGACGTCAAAGCGTGTCCAGAGAAGGGCAACGAAGCTGGTGAGGGGTCTGGAAAACATGTCTTATGAGGAGCGGTTGAGGGAGTTGGGATTGTTTATCCTGGAGAAGAGAAGGTTGAGGGGAGACCTTCTCGCTCTCTACAACTCCCTGAAAGGAAGGTGCAGTGAGATGGACGCCGGTCTCTTCTCCCAAGTGATATACAAGAAGAAATGGGTTCAAGTTGTGCCAGGGGAGGTTTAGGCTGGAGAGTAGGAAAAATTTTTTCACTGAAAGAGTTATCGACCATTGGAACAGGCTGCCCAGGGAGGGGGTTGAGTCACTGTCCCTGGATGTGTTTACAAGTCCTGTAGATGTGGTGCTCAGAGACATGGTTTAGTGGCGGAGCTGGCAGAGGGGGGCCAATGGCTGGCCTAGATGATCTTGAAGGTCTTTTCCAACCTAAACGACTCCATGGTTGTACTCAACGGAGCACGTCTCACCCGGGCCGAGGGACATCAAGAGCGTGTCTCGCCCCCCACCCTGCCCACCGCTGCACCGACCAGGGCCCCGTTTCGGCAGCGGGGCCCAGCGCTGCGGTCACCCTGGGGGAGGCCTCGCCGGGACGACGCCACCTCGGCCCGGAGCGCGGGGCCCTGCATGCTCGGGCCGTCTGGCCCGGGGGAGGAGGGGACGGGCAGGGCGGGGGGACCCTCGGGGCGCGGCGCGGCGCTCCGCCGGCGCCATTTGGGCGCCGCACCGCCGCCGCCCGGCCCTGTTTGGCGGTTGCGCCACCTGCGGCTCCGGNGCTGAGGAGGGCCCCGCCGTGGCCGGGCCCAATAAGAATTAGTAATAAGTAGTTAAACCCCGGGGTTTGTGGGGGGAACCGCCGCCTGCCCGGGCAGGGGGTGTCTGTGGGAGGTGGCGGCCCCGCGGGGTCGCCGCGCCGGGGAAGGGGCGAGAGAAGCGGCGGTGGGTGAGGCCGGGCTGCTCGGCGCCGCCGTTTTGAGGGGTTTTGGAGTAATTGGGCCCTAATGCCGGGTGGGGAGAGGTGGCCGGGGGAGCAGGGAGCCCTCTCCAGACGTGGGAACTCGCTCCCTTCTGGTGGGTGTGCCGGCTGCCGGCTCTTGGCAGGAATATCGCCAGGGCAGGTGGAGGCTTTCCTTCGGAGAGGGAGGAACTGAGGGAATTATTGGACGTTAATTCTTTTTTTTTTTTTTTTTTTTTTTTTTTGGTTTAGACAACACTCTTTTTTTTTTTTTTTCTGGTTCAGATCACAGTCATTTGTTGTGATAACTAGGCTCGGTGTAAAGGTTGTTATACGAGTTTATAAAAGCTCTGTAATCATTTCACGTGAATGCACGTACCAGGGTATCATCCATATTGCCAATGAAAATCTAGCAAGAGGAAGACTGATAATTGCATGATTATGCAGAATTTTTAATGAAGTTACATTGCTGCATAAATAGAGGCTGGTGAGTGGTTTGTCTAGCACTAAAACACGGCTGACTCATAATAAAATACAGCGTCTTGTTAATGATATGCCATCTAAACATTTCACAAAGATTCTTACCGTAAGGAGTTTAGTCAGTATAAGCTATAACAGGGGTTTGACTTGCTGAAATCCAGTCAGGCTGAGGGTGTTCAATTTTAGTGTTTTATTTTCATAGTCTTACATCTTAATTGCTCCAAATGGTCAAGCTTCAGTGTTGGATCTCATTTGAAGCAGAAGCAAACCAGAGAGGAGGCTGCAGTGTCAGAAGGGGCTCTTGCATTCCGACCTGCTGAGCCTGATTTCCCGTGTGTAAAGGGTGCAGGGTGGTTTCTGTTTCTTTTCCACGTAGGTACTGACTACTGGTTTTGATTAACTTGAGATCCAGTTGAACTGAACCACAGTGGCGCTGTACAAAGCTGAGCGTTTGGAGTTCCATAGTAACACTCTTAGCAAGAGAGAGTAATTATTTATTTTTTTGTTTAATTTCTGGCAATGGATAGGTTTGGTGTTGCAGAAGATTTCCCAGAACTTCATACTTCACTAATCTCACCAGATTTTTTTTTTTTCCAACATCATTTGTATTTTTAATTACCCATCACACACACGGGTGAAATTAAGGTCATGAGAGGTGGCTGAATCATGACTTCGTTGTGGAGTTCTGCACCCCAGAGGCAAGTGATTGACTCAATCCCTTATAATATTTTGGATGCATTCCTGAGATCAGCTGACTGAGCCTCAGATTAAGAGGGCAAATGTAAGGCAATGCATTTTCCTGTGAGTATGTAGCCAAACCTGAATACAGCCATTCCAGTGTTTGTGGTTTGTTTTTAGCAACTTTGGCTAGATGTACTCAATCTTGGGTTCATGTCTGCTCCTGCACTTACCTTGCTTTTGGTTGGGATGACAGAAGAAAGCTAAGCTGATACTTGTAGCCTACTAATGCCCCTCCTGAAGTATGTTTGTTTTGGTTTTTTTTCAAGAGGAGACTTTTTGCAATATTGCAGCTTTGGGGAATCAGGTTCTCCTCACCGTTTTTGTTTCAAGTGGAGAACTTACTTCATTTCTCTGCAGAAAATTTTGAGCAGTGCTGCTAGAACTAAATGATGGTATGAAACTTGCTGCCAAATTTCTTATATAGCTGTTTAATCAAATGCTGTGGAATTTTTCAGCATCAGTGTCTTGGGCGCATATATAGCTTGACTAAACTTACTGTCAGTCATGCTATTTTCTTCTTCAGCTAGCCCAGAAAAAGTAAGGTCTGGGTGCTATGTTTTAAAACGGAATCAGTTTATTTGCATCTGCTTTACTTACTGTCTAGTAAGTAAAAATACTGTTTGTTTTGTCATAATGTGAATATGAAAAACCTAAGCCTTCTTTATAAAAACATTTAGTTACGTTAACAAAGTCCCTTTGGGAAACTTACTTTCTTCAGGATTATGCTAATGTGTAGTGATTGTACAGTACTTTACATCTTTTTAGTAAAGTGTGTGGGTTTTACCAAGCACTTCCAGTCTTCTGTGCTTCAGGCTGGAAAACTGAAGCACAGATTTATGATGCTCCAGACCCCTCCGTCAGTCAGCATCACAGGGACTGGTGGTTCTGGCTTTCTGTCTCAGACACTCCTCTCTTCTGTGATATCTCTTAAAAAATTAAATTCAATGCCCGATCTCATTAGTAGACAGTAATATAGTTATAACTTTAATCATATCCCCATCCCTAAAATAACTTCCAGGTTTTTGTAGTGTGGATCAGCTCTCCCATGCCTCGTGATCATTGCATTTCCTTGATGTGAGCACCATCCCTTTTTCAGCAATTGCATAACATTCATGTGGCAACTAGAGCGTTGCGAAGATTGGCAACTCGTAGGAAAATACATGTTCATTTGAATATGATTCATTGCTTGGTAAGGCAGCTGACACCATATGGTGAGGCACATCCATAGCCAAGAGCTACCAACTACAGCTCTGGTTCTCTGCTGTGTCCCTTTGACTTAGTTTTCTTTCCCGGCCCTTATCTTTACCATGGACTCTGGGAGTTTCAGTTCTCTTTTTGCAAGCAACTGCAAAATTACGTGGAAGAGTGAAATAGAAAGTACTACTGAGGCGCTTTGTTACCCTTCGTGATAAATGCATAGCTCCTGTTTCAAAAATACTTAAACGCGGTATCTTTATAGCACTGTGACATGGTCATGGACAGAGGCAAATCCTCTCTTGACTGAGGAGAGAGAGCAAGCTAATCCAGAATATGCCTGCAGCGCTCTGGGGGGCTCAGATAGGTGTAGAATTGAGTTTTGAGTCAGAAGTTCAGGGTTTTTTTTGTTGCATTGACAATAACTTTTTGTTGTTGTTGGAGAAGCAAAATAGAGTAGAATGGAGCAAGGCGTGAAGTGTAGATCTGATCTTTTCCTCTCTGTCAGCTAACTTTGTGAAAAGTCTGTAGTAAGCTGTTAGCAGAAATATTGGTGTTTCTTGGTAGGCTAATTAGGGACACTTCCCCGAGATGCATGTCTAATTGTTTGCTAAACCAGTAAGACATGCCTGAAGAACTCAAATCCAGTATACAAATTGGTGGTAGTCTTATTCTACTCCTCTGAATCGGTACAGAGTGGATATAATTATTAACTACAGTGCTAGAGAAGAGATGACTGAATCATTTGTAAGTAATACATTTTCATTTGCCACCTGAATAATTTACACTATTCAGTTCAAGCAGGGCTTTCATGTCACTGATGTATAATGTTTGCCTTACTGCTGTCTCACCTGTATTTGTAGAAGTTTTGTTTAGCTTTATCAGAGAAACAGCCTTTATAGCTGGGAAAATATCACTAAGGCAGCGGAAAGAAGGGAGGATAAAAGTAGAGCTAGCTAAGCAGACTTCTCTTGCCAGCAGTGCTCTGCTGCTTGATTGACTTGTTAAGCTGAAGGTAACAAATATTCATCTTTGCCCTTAAAACCCAGCTTGAGAATAACCTGCTTGGTTTTACAGGGGGGGAAAAAAAAGTGTAATCCTTTGCAAACCAGTTAGTAGGTCACTTTGTGCAAGCTTTTTCCACATGCCGTTTGTACTCTAGTTTAATACTCTGTGTGTGATGGGTAGTTATTGAGGCATTCCCCAAATTTTGGACCTGTAGCAGTTTGGAGATGTATGCAAAGCAGCCAGCCAGCCTGCAGCTAGCAGCCACACCAGGTGGGTACTGCACAGGTCTCCTCTGGATGATTTTTAGGATTTTTTTGTCCTGAACTCCCACACAGACGAGTTTTTCTGTTGTGCTGGTGTCTGTTTAGGTCCCAGATTGTCTGTAAACTTTAAGATTTCACGACTTTGCTGTCCCTGGAAAAAAGAGAGATTCTAACTCTGTTGTGCCATGGAGCACTGAGGAAACTGTGGACAGTTCCTTATTTGAAATGAGATGTTAATTATAATGGAGGACCTCTACTACAGACCTGTTATGATTTAAAAATGAAATATGAATACCTGAGAAAAGATGCTAAAGCAGCAGAGTATAGGTAGTTCAAGACGTGCTCTATACTATTGAATTTTTCTTGTTTTGTTCTTTAAACAGGATTTAGAGCAAATGCTTTAAATGCATTTAATTAATCTGTATTTATATGCACATCCCTTTGTATCTTGTTCCTATTAAAAAATAAATGGCTTCCAGTGTTTGCTCTTAGAGATGTCAGTTTGGGAGATTCCTAGACTTGTTGCCAAAATAAAGGGCTGCACTGTAGATCATTGTTTTGTTTCTTATGTCATGTTTTATATTTTCAATTCCTTCCCTGGCGATTTATCCGCTTAACCTCTTGTGTTGTGAGTATGTAGACAGTCAGATCCATTGATGGGCCCTGTGTCTGAATTTTCCTGCCATACCTCTGTGCCTGTTTAACTTGTACGTGTGGAATGCCTGAAGTCACAACCTGTTCATAAATCTGCAGTGTTATGTTTCGCTTTCCATCAGCATCCGCTTCCTCACTTTTTGCAGTATTGTTCTTCCACTGTTTGATGTGTGAAGGTCATGATAAAATCTTCCTGCCAACTCACAAAAGAACAGTACAGGTGTACCTGTAGATCCGTTGGTGTTTGTTCTTTTAGAGGGCCAAAAAGCTGTGAAATAGATATGAGAGCTGTACTAGCAAGACACCTACTCTTATGTGCGTGCGTTGCTAGGTCATTTGAGAGAAACCCAAGGTCAGGAGAAATCTTGCAGAGCTCTTCTCAGGTGGATGAAGTAGCTGTGAATACTTTGGTAATCTCAGAGACAGTGGCTAAAAAGGGGGAAACGGGTTGCTTACAGTATCGCATTACAAAGGTCGAGGCTCTAAGCAGTAGTTTCTGTACCTCCTACCCTTAATCCAGCGTCCTTTCCATACGTTCTTTTTACTGGAGCCTAGCTTTGCTGTCTAATTTTAAAGAGCATAAAATCACGGAATTTCACAAGTGTGTATGACTCGCTCTGCCTTTGTGAGACGTGGATCCTGTGGACCTTGCAAGACCAGCTCCTAATTGAATAAACATTTACATGAAAGACTTTACAAAGCATTCTGTTTTAATTTATTTAAACCCACTCTAATTAAGACTTCTAAGGTTTTAAAATGCTTAAAATTTAAAACTAAGGTTTTAAATGCTTCGGAGTGGTAAACTTGTTTTTGAAATGCAGCATATTCTAATTTCACCGTGGTCTCTGTGATATTGGCAGTAGCCAGAGCTTTCCCCTGTACTGAAGAGCAGGCACAGGCTGCCTTTTCTGTGTTCCTGTGTGAACGACTGGGCAGATTAAGAAGATTGTGTAGTATTTGGAAGTGTGAAGTCTTGGAAAATCTGTGACACTGTTACACCTGCTCGTTTCAAGTTTATCGGTTTGTTTTGCCTGCATAGGCATGCTAAATGCTGGAATCCGAAGTTCAATTTACTACAATTTGTTATGCCTAGAATGGCAGCCTTCATGGATGCATGAAAGGGGATAATTTCAAAACCTAGATAATACTGAGCGATAACTGAGTTGACAACTCTTTTTATCTGACTTCCGTGCTACACAACCAAGGAATTTTGAAAGATGGGGAAATGATATCTAAATCTGTGTTTAGCAAATCACGGCTGTATGTTCTATAGACTGTTTCAGAAATACAACGCCGGTTCTGCTCCCTTCTGCACTTCCTCACGTGATAATTTTGATAGTCCTGAGGCTGGAACTATTTATTAGCACAGCTAGTATAGCAAAGTAAGTGCAGGTAGCCTTTATGAAATGCATCATCCCCTTCAGATTTCTTTCCTGAAAGGTTTTTAGCAGCTCTGGCTTGGCCGACTTGTTCTTCCCTCCCTGACAGCCCCCCTTCTTTTTTGGGTTTGGTTGGTTTGTTCACTCTAAAAAAATTGCTCTTCAGTTACGCAGTATATTTAACCAGCTTTTCTAATCTTGGGGGCTTTGTGATGGTGTCACTTGGGGCCTTTCTGCCCGACTTGAAAGCTGCTTCCCAGGTTTTTTTCAAATGTTAAATCTTACTTGCCTCTCATTTGTTAAAAAGAAAGACTCAAGTGAATAATTAGAGACTTCAGCAAGACTTGTGCACCAGATACGTTCAGGACACTTAACTATCTCTTAGGTACCTTTCCCTTTTTTGCCTTTCTATAAGGGAAATGTTTTTTGCAGGCAGGTCCGTGCTCAGTGGGAATAAGCTGGTTCCAGTCCAAAAGCTGAGCTGTGGTATGGAGCCCAAGGTAGTATATCATAGGGGATTTTTATTTCAGCAGGCTGTTATACCAGCCATGCTACGCAGCTTCTGAGGGCGCGCACAGCTGTAATAAAAGTTTAGAGATATCCGAAGTTGCAGTGCTTTAATGACTTAATTTGGACTGAATTATATGAATGGCAATGGGAGAAGGATAAAAGGCTTGTGTAAAAAGCACATAATGTGGAAATTAGTATTTTGCACTGAGCTAAAAAAAATTGTAATTTATCCTTGAAGAAAGGCTGTATCTTCAGATTTCCATGGACTGTATGGAGAGTGTTTTAAATTAACTGATTGTCTCTAGCTCGTTAAAAGTAATCTGCTGATGAGATTAGTTTTGTGTGTATTTTAGATAGGGCTAAAACAGCTGAAGTATATAAGTAAGCATAGGAAACTACATTTTAAACATTACACACTGTATGGATAGGAAATTTTCTGGAACTTTGGGAGCAGAAAGACGTACACATCCAGATTTGAAGAGTTCTGTTCTGAAAATCTCCTGCTGCCGACAAATCAACTGTAAAAGGAGCATGTGAAATGGTGGAGCGCCCCGAAATACACACAGCGATGACTTTCTCAGACTTCTTGTAGATTTTGTCAGGATCATTGGTATTTAAAAAAGAAACAAACTGCAAGTTTGCAGTTGTATTTTTTGAAAAGATGAGAAGGGCTTCGCGGTTGTAATTACTTCCTTTTCTTGTATTTTAAGCAACTGTTTCATCCTCATTAGCATTTAAAAACTCTGGTAGCTGACAAGCCTACTGTCTGTTTAGGTGTCTCTAAATTACCATGTCCTTCTAAGAAACCAAACAAATCTTTAGTATTTTATGTCATTATGTTGAGCTAGTAACAAATGGTTATAGAATGGTTTTAAGTCTATTGCCAATCTGCTGTTGCATGGATTTTCCTGCGTAATTTAAAAACACTGTATAGTTAGAGCATGTCAGAAGTGCTGGTTGTGATGTAGCCACCTTTAATGATTATTGTAATGGTGGTATTTTTTTGGATCTTCACTTTCTATCACTCTTCTTTCACCATAGTTTCTTCTTGTTTTCTTACTGTACTTCTTTCTCTCTTCCAGCCTATCCCATAGTGTGTCACACATCCACCTCTCCAGTTTAGAAAATCCCCCCAGGTGCTAATAGCTGGTGGATTGTGCCAATGTGAGACGCTCCACCAGTCAGTCAAAGCAGGTGTGAAACCAGCACCCTCCAAAACGTGCCAGTTGGCGGCCTGAGTCCTCCTCGTGTGCTGTCTTAATCCTCGATAGAATTGTAGTTTAGCAGTGGGTAAATGCCACAAACTACTCGCTCCCCCTCACCAAATCCCAAGGCTCTTCCAAAGAGGGCAGTGGGATCTTTCCACTTGTAACCCTTTCCCATCGTCTGCTTTGTGGGGTTATTTTCTCCCCCTCTTTATAGTTCAGCGCCTCTCTGCTCACTGTTTGCCGGAGTAGCAGTACAGCATTAACCTGATTTATTTTTGACAAGAGCTCTGAATAGCAGCAAGGATGCTGACCCAATGTTGTGCTAATTTTGATCTTTTTTTACTGAAGCTAGAGCAGCAGCTGCTTCATGCTCATAAGCTCTGCTTGCATGCTTATCAAGATAGTACAACGTTGCTTTTATAACCGTTCCCACGTCTCCAAAGTCTTAAGAGCAGCGAAAAGTAGATACTTAGAAATGGAAGTGTGAATTCCTTCAAAGTGGGAAAGTGTTAGTTCAGGATAAAAAAATTAGACTGGTAACATTGGTTAGTCTGTAATAATAGTCCACTTATTCTCAGCCAGGTTTTACAGAGGACCAGGATTTCATGGAAACTTAGGAAAATTCATAGTACTTGTCGAGGGTTTGGGCCGGATCGGCCCAAGCAAGCCGAGCGACAGATGTTCCCTCTCTCCTGCTCGGCAGGAGAGAGAGGAGAGACTAGTTTAGTAAGAACTAAACTACTTTAATGAAATATAAAGAATAAAATAACAAAAGAAAATAATGAAATATATACAAAACCGTATCAAGCTCCCAGGATGACAATCACGTCACCAGCAGGCACTGGGAAGTCCCAGACGGGACTCAGCGACGGAAGGGAACTGGATCCAGGAATACATGGGTCAGGATCAAAGGCAGACGAACCTGCGGAGTCCTCCTCGGACGCCGGCCATTGAAGAAGGAAAGCAAGAGTCCCAGCAAGAGCAAAAGCCCAAGCAAGTCGGAGAAGAAGGTGAAGCCGTAAAACGGGAAACGGATAAAACCGGAACAACTGAAACAACAGAACCACGGAACAACGGAATGCTAACCCTTTGATCCCTCAGCTTTTATACTGAGCATGATGCAGATGGGATGGAATACACTGTTTGGTCAGTTTTGGGTCACCTGTGCTGTCTGCTCCTCCCCACAGATGGGACCCCTCTATGCCTCTCTGCTTCCAGCCCTCCAACAGGGCAAATAACAAGGTGTCTGGCCTTGGTCGTTATCGCAGTAAGTCTAAGCAAGGGCCTCTCTGCATACCGTGCCTTGGCATCAGCTATAAACATGAGTCTTATCACTCTGAGAAAGAGCAGTTTTCTGCACAATATGCTGTTAATTTCAGCAGTTAGAAGAGGCCTAGTTAGAAAGCAGAGTTACTGAACAAAATTGGTCCTGTTTTACCTCAAACCAGGACAGTACTAAAAAAGGGAAAGAGTTATAACTTGAAGCAAGAATCGTGTGGATGCCGGACATGCGGACTTGTGTCATCGGTTGATGGTAGTTTGTGTTCTGAGCTGTGTAGTTGTCACTAATCACTCCCAGCTGTTCTTCTCTTCATCCATAGCTGCAGAACAACTCTTCAGCTCTGGGCTTTATTATAATTCATACTGTGAAGCTACTTATGTATAGTGAGTGGAAAAATGGTAACTTCTTCATTTCTGACAATAATTTCTTCTTAGGATTCATGTCAGATAAGTGACTGCAATCTCTAAGCCATTTTTAATATATGAATAATTACAAATTCAAATAAATTTAAGGGCATAGAAGTATTTAAGCCCCTGGAAACTGTTGATACATTTTCAGTTTCTGAAATCAGTTAAAGCTAGACCAGGCAAAACACTCATCATCTTTGCAGAAATAGTCACAAACTGTAGAGTTGATAAAAGACCATAATGCTTAAATTCTTTCTTACCTCGTTTTGGTGGTGCAATGAGTTGACAGCGTAATGTGGCTAAGAAATAGAAGTCTACTACTATTTTTTCCACTTGCATGGTGTATTGCACTGGAAAGAAATCTTTAAGACTTCTCTACTGAGCGAAAAGGACTCGCAGCTTACAAGTTGGAAGACTTGATAGATCTCTGTTCTGGTTTTGATGGGTTGTTCAGGTAAAATTTCAGCTATACTGTGGGATCACTTCATCTGTGATGACTTTATTGGACAGCTGCCTCAGGTAAGAGTTTTTGAAACTGGTCTTTTGGGTCCCTTTTTGCTTTATCAAACTCAACAAAACTTGCCTTAGAAAACTTTTGGTGTTTTTTTGCATGAATATTAATTTCATTCAGTCCTATCTTCCCTCTGTCTCATACGTATCTAATGGTGGTGTGGTGTCCCTCACTGAGCTGGTATGAAAAATGAAGGAAAACTGGAATATTAACAGTTCCCTGGTCTTTTGTTTGATACTTTAAAATTCAGTATATGGGAATTTTTTTTAAGGGTGTTCTTTGTCTTTTCTGATGGAAATCAATGCACATGAATGTTCTTGGATAGGTCCTTTTTTAATTAGCTAATATTCATAAAGTAAAATTACTGCAGCTATAATAGAAAATATTTTATTCTTGGTCTCTTGGGGTCGTCTTGGGCATTGTTAGCTCTACTTGGTATTCTGAACTGTTAAAATGATGATTGTTCAGATGGGCCAGGCAGCTTTCTGTTGTTCTGTTTGACTAATCGTGCCGGCACTGTGGAAACCCACTGAGCTAAGCTTGCTCGCTTTCTAGATTCAAAATCAGTTCTGAGACAACATTTTAAGTCACAGTAATTTCTAGAAAATTACAAATCCTGATTACAAGTTGCTGAAACTTTAGTTGTCACCTCCCCCACCAATATGGAAGTGTTAAATTCGCATCTCTCTGAGAGTCTAATTATATAAGTAAAACAGTATTACCACTTTAGTTAAACTAGGGAGATGTTTTCCTCGTCGGGTAATTATGTGTTGACTGTAAAAATTTGTGTTTTGTTCCTGCTCACAGGGCTGTGTACAGGAAGTTTTATCATCTCTTCCTGCACTGGAGTAGCAGAGTGGTTCCTTAAAAGCATTTTCTTGGACCTCCTAGAAGTATCAAGGATGTACTTCTGGGGTTTTTATAAGATGTATTTATTTGTCTTATGCTAGCGATGAGAAGTCAACTCTAATCTCATACATTAAGCTTTATATTTAGCTGCATTTTAGTGTATGTTATTTGCATGGCTTTTATATGCCAAGCAAACTCAATTGGTATATGTTAGTGATTTTTTTTTTTATGTCTCTCTTTATTGTTCCCACAATGTGTGTCATAGTTTAGCAAAACGGTGTTGATTTTCTTATGGTTTTAGATGTGTAAAGTCCTGTAAGGTGTGGAATGATTTGTGGCACCCCAGAAGACATGCATCTCTCTTGATTCCCTGAATAATCAAGTGTAAATTTTCATACTTCGGATACTGGCCACTTTAGTTAGATTTTATTTCTAGACGAGAAATGTGACTTTTATGTTTCCAAAATTGTGAAGTGTGTAGCGTTTCTTATGAGCAAATACTTAAGTGATCTGAGGCAGAAGTATTTGTCCAGATAGCGCAGCTTCGTGCTGCGCTAGTTTTGATCTCCGGTTAATTAATTTGCTATGTGCAAATTAAGTTGCAAAGATCACGGATTGTGAGTAGCTGAACTTTGACTCCACCTTTGCAGCGTTACTCACAGACCTGACGCGTATTTCCATCCTGAAGCATGGCCAAGGCCAGCTTGTGCCCTCACCATCAAGGGCTTTGCTCCCCTACTTACTTGTTGCCTTGTGCGGTGAAGCTCTCCTGGGCACCCACTCCCGTGGAAAATCACTCCGTACTGTGTGCGCTGTAATTATTTTATCGTAGTATGGTAGGCTCGTGCATTTTCTAGAGCTTCTTCCGTAAGTTATGTATTATTTAATTTGCAAATTTGCCTCGTCGGAACTATTTATGACTAGTTTGTGATTTTGATTTTGATTCCTCCTGCAATTACTTTGAGTCCTGTTTTGGTTTTCATGGTTTTGGTATGTTAATTTAAAATGTTCTCGTGACAAGAAACTTCAGAAACATTGCAACTAAATGTTAAGTTAATTTAACTTCTGTGACTGACTGACTAACTTTAGCATTTAATGCATTAAGGAAACCATACTTTTTAATCTGCCCCTGCAGTTAACTTACCCAAATTTGCAAAGTTCGGGTAGTAGATACAGGGAAGCACTTGGGGAAAAGAAGTCACATGTAACCTGTTAGATGAAGTGGGTAGATACAAGTGGAATACGAGTTGGTGGTTTAGTTGAATTGCAACACTGGTTCATGGTAGATTATTAAATTCTTTGCAGCATACTTTTGTTAAAAATTACAATTCTTATGCTTTTATTTCTTCAGTTGTTTATTCCATATGTTGCTTTACAGACTGAAGTATTCGGGTTTTCTAGTTTCACTAGTTCTGTAAGTTGTGGTACCTGCTTTAATTGTCTGTTTCTCTAATAAAGTATTGGGGATCGTGGAGGAGGTAAGAAGACAGTTCAGAGAAGTTTAAACTGAACTTCACAAGCTTGCAGATTTTCCATGTATCCCTCCCTTCATCTTGAAACATGCAGAATGGAAGAGTAAAGGAACCGTCCGTAGCAGTTAGTTCTGGTTTCAAGACTGAAAATTTTTCAAAACCAGCGTCGCCTCTTCCTGTGTATTTACATAGCAGGTAGATTATATTCTCCTGTTACGCTGGTACCCTGTTCTGCTCTTACCTGGAGCCACGGTGTTGATCAGAACAATTCCAGTGATGAGCTGAAGTAGGATTTGGAGAGAGCTGTATCAGCAGTTCCTCCCTGCACATGCCTTCTTATGTCTAGGATTGGTTTGGCATTTTTGGGGGAAGATAGTGGAGGGAAAAAGAGGTACTTGGAAGCAGGAAATAGTTGTAGGGAAACAAATGAGAGAAGCTGCTTGAACTGGCACTGATGCCTCAAAAAATTCTGTATAATTGCTGCTTGCAAAGAGGCTTGCTTGTAAGTCTGTCAGCACCTAGTGTTGGTTTTGGGTTTTTTTAATAGTACCCAATTTTGAGCCTTCCTCATTTTCTGTCTTTTTTGATGTATGGGATTCCCTGTAAATCTGATGTGGGAGATCCAATGACAGAGTTTTCCATTCCTCCTGTTAAACTAAATTATTTCTTGGATTCTTTCCTGTGTATTGGAAAATTTTTAGTTATTTCTTTGTTAAAGACAATCTAGATGGAACTGTCTATACAGCCTCTACTTGTCTGTGGTTTATATTAATAGCAGAATGCTAGTGGAAATGATTGAGATATTTGCTCAGTTAAAAAGCATTGCTGGCTTCAGGGAAATAGGTGATTTTTTTTTTTTTTTTGCTGGACTGTAATTTTTTGTTTAGTGCCTTTCTGAGGTGTTTTAAGATGGCTCAGCTGTGCAGTAGGATCTCTGTTTACTGTTTGCAGAAGGTTATAGGTGGACTTGGCTATTTAAAACAGAATTCAAGAATCCAAAGTGCTTGGCTTCTGCATTGAGTGATGGCAACTCCTTAGGTAGCAGCAGAGATGCAGCTAAAGACTGTTGGAAGATCAACAAGAAACATTAGAGAAGATGATGGAGTGGTGTGAGGGAAGGTACTGTATCCCAGGTGGAAGCTCAGGTATAAGGTATTGGTGGATTAACAAAAAGGGAAAAGGTGGAAAGAGACGTACACACCACTTTCAATTCAAAGTATGCAGAGTTAAAATTGAAACTAAACTGTTGGTATGCTTTAGTTATTGTTCTGTGTGACAATTAGAACCAAATGGCTGTGTAGTGGTATTTTTCAGTTGTAGCTAAAAAGGTAAGTTCTAACCTCGTTGTATTGCCGGCGACTCAGGCATGTATCAAAATGCACTGTAAGGTTCATACGTCGTCCTTAAATTAAGGGTAGCAAAGCCAAAGAGCTTTTAGCTGATGGGAGTTTGAGGAATGTCTGATAAAATTCTTCTTCCCGTTCTTTTTGGGTTTTGTAGTCATGCTTCACTTGTCCATAGTATTTTCCAGAAATAAAGTTAGAAAATGATTGTGTTTCTTATGTAAAGTGTTGGTGAAAGCAAGATTTTTTTCAAGAATTCTTTATATGAGATGCAAATAATAAACAGCCACATCAAACCTTTTGTGCAGCCCACATTACAAAAAACCCCTTTTCTTTCACGGGATTTGTAGCCCACATGGTTTCTGTCCTCTAGGTTTAGAAGTTCTCAGTGTGTTATAAGTTTCTTTATTTTTACAGTGCATTTTAGGCTAAATTTAAATTGGTATTTCTAGGTCACCGTGACTAACCTGAAGTCTTAGGTGAGAACAAATTTCTTGATGTTAGCTTTCAAATAAATTCAAATGCAAAACCCCCTTCTGTTAGATCAGATGACTCTAATTCCTTCTCATGAATTCCTTCCTTCTTCAGAAGTTGAGTTTTTAAGTGAAACCGTGGTACCTTTTATAATAAAGCATCATATCAATTTCATTTTGAAGAATGTAGGAAACACGAGATGCTAATTCTCAATGGAAGTAATTTATTTTCTTAGCTTCTTTGTTTTTATAGGAGTAGTGTGAACTTTGTTGGATTTTTTTTTTTTTAGGAAGTTTTTTTTCCCCTGCTAACATAAACATACTGTTTCTTTATAGGGCGCCAATGCCTCTGCTTTGGAGAAAGAGATTGGTCCCGAACAGTTCCCTGTGAACGAGCATTATTTTGGCTTGGTCAACGTAAGTGAATTTTCTGTGGTTGAAATGCTGTTTGTTGATTCATATCCTAATTTTGAATTTAACAGGATTCTCTGTTAAACTTTAACTATGAGCACTTCCAACTTTAAGTGGGACTCCGCATAGTCACCACACCCTGCAATATGGTGCTATGCCTTGTTATTAACCAAGATATAAATTTCATCTTAAACACAGAAAAACAAGTGTGTTTATTATAAAGCCTTTGAGAGAAAGCTTCCTACTCAGGTACGTTTCTAATTATAGGTTTTTAATATTTAGCTGGAAAGAACATTAATAAAGTATGTACGTTGTTTGTATGCTCCGCTGAAGAAGAGAGATTTGATTTTACGCTGATGCTGCAGTGCATGGGAGCCTTGAGGTTTTAAAAAGAATGTGTTACTTTTCAAAAAACATATTATTGTGGGATTAGTGGAAGTTCTTCTATGCGAGGGCATAGCCAGGAGATGAATGACGTTGACTTAGTTGGTCTTTTTATTACATGTAGTAATATTCCTTTTTTATTTTTTGACAGCCCTGTATAACAGTGAATCCTTCTAAAAAGATTTAGTTGTTGTACCTCTTAGTTTGTATAGATCTGACTTGACTGGGACCTGTTGGGCAATAGGAATTGTCTACCTACATTAACTGTGGCAAGAATGGAGCATTGATGTTGATCTTGCCAGTGCTTCTGGAGCAGAAAGGCAGCTGTTGCGCCTGTGACATACTTTACCAAGGAATATAGGAAGTTAGTTAATAGAAACAGTGGTTCTGTGGCATCATATGTGGCATTCACATATTTATGATGTGAAAATACAATTTTGGCAAAACTCACTAGAAGCATAAGTATATTTGTGTTTGCTGATCATCTAGGTACATCTTGTTGAAAACTGAAAGGTGATCTATCTTTTGACACACCAAATAAGGTTAACCTAGCTACTAAAGTGTTATTTGTTGCAGCTCGTTACAAACTCATTTAATTGACTTCTGTGTGGCTTTCTAGCAGTTTGTGTTCTCAGACACCAAACTATCTAAACACATTGAGTTATATTCCTTGAATATGGCGTTAATGGCCATTCCAAAGCTGCTGAGGTTTGCACCATAATGAGAAAAATGGAAGGCATCTCCAATTGTAACATAAATAGCAGAGCGATGAATAGTGTGAAGAGGAAAAATAGCATTCTAAAAATAACCAGAATTATTATAACCACATCCATTCTCTGTTTTGAAGGACAAAATATGACTAATACTGTTGTGCTTTATTCCCTGCAACCAATTTTGTTAGGATGATGGTTTTCATGCTGCTGTTCTGCAGAGCTTTTTCTTAAGTTATTTCTAGTTTTTCCATGATCTGAACTTAATTGGAGCACTTTAAAGAGGGCAGGTTCATGACTTCAGCGTCCGTGCTAGTAAATGTGTGGTTGCACTGCAAATAGAATCAGTTGTTGAACTCGTGGACAATAGAGGGTTTAAATTTTTTTTTTTTTTTAATAGTTATTTTCTGTTTGGGTCAGTGAGCTGAACCAGCTTGCCTGCAGTCAAACTATTGCTAAAGCCAGCGCAGAGTATATGGGAGAAGGGCCTGACTGCTGCTTCTGACAGCTTGGTAAAATAGATGATGTGTAATGTCTAGAGGGGTGGAACAATGTTTTCATTTTAGAATTTCATCTCCATTTTCATTTTAAAAAGCTTCTGCCTTTAAGCCTTCAAACTTTACTTTTACATTGTAAGTGTAAAATTTTACAAGTTTTTAGGAAGTTAGGTAATGCTGATGCTAAATACAATCAGTTTTGAGCAAAAAGCCCCTATGTTTTGGCATCTATTTAAAATATTTATTTATACCAGAGAAACCATGACAAAAAGATTTGAAAACATACATGTTTGTACCTGCTTTTCCTTTGTGTTTTAGGTCACATTAGACTTTATACAGTATTTGTGTATTTGATCTGTGCATATTGCTCCAGGTTTGGAAATATTCATCAGCCCACTGAGAACTGCCTTGCCAACCTGGTTTTTGGGGTTCTGTCAAAGACACGTGGTTCGAGCCTTCTTTTTTCTTTTTCTTTTTTTTTTTTTTCCCCTGAAGAGTTTCTAGCAAAGTTAAGGTCATGATTGGCAAGATCTGACTACTTTGTAATTCTAAACACAAACTGATTGCAGTTTAAAAGTGTAATGCTGCACGGAATACCGTTTATTTGTGGAGAACCGTCTCTACTACACAGAAGGGTAGATCAATAATTGAGATATGAATTGCTCAAAGTTAGAAAGATTTTGTTCTAATATGAAAAAAAAGTCAGAATGGCTGAAATAAAATGCATCACATGGTCTTTTTGTAAAGTACTTGGCATGCAGTAAAATATCTAAAATGCTAACATGCAAGATACAGACTTCAGGAATAAAAGTTCTTCCGCGTTACTTTATGTAGAGGTGGTAGCAGGCAGAGAGAGTTGAAACACTATTTAGAAGGACTTTTTTAAAACCTAAAGCATGCCAAAAAGTGAATTTTTCACCGTATCACTTTGACTACTGCAAAGCATCTTGCATCTTACTGTCTGGAATTTTTAAAGCTATTTGAATGGAATTTTAATTCTTTTAACTCCTTGAACTCTTCTGTTCAGTTTGGTTCTAATAATTTCTCTCTGTGTGGGTAGCATCAGAGCAGGATATGTATAACCAGTTGACTTAATGCTTTTTGACATGATTTCTCCATTAATAGAGTCTTAAAATCTCGTTAACTGCTTACTTTGTAAACTTTTTTGATTTAAGATGCACCATGACCTTCCATTTTGTTTTTTTTTTTAAGATGGCTAATTTCTACTTTCTTCTGTCTCTTTAATTTTCTGGGATTATTATAGACAACCATATTAGATGCCTCATCTGAAAACAATAATACTTAATCAGACTTTTGGTAGTTCTCTTGCCTGTTTTGTCTTGTGTGCAAATTCAGTTAGCGGATGAATTGGGTTCTGTCCTAATCACTTGTTTGTTCAGCTTGCATATATGTTTTTCTCATGTCAATAAATTTTAACTGTTCTGTGTTGTTTGCATATGGTATAAATTAATGTAACTGTAATGCTGTAGCCTTCTTAGCTGTGTGAATTAAACTGTTAATTTTCTGTTTCAGTCAGCAGACTGATTATTCCCTCGAAATCATTCTGCTACAGTAATCACACCAAATTTTGGTGAATGGTAGTGGCCATATTCTCTAAGTACCACTTAACAAACTGTGTTCTGTAGTCAGATTTGTACGCTCATTTTGTTTATTTAAAATACTTTGCTATCAATGCCCTTGAGAAGCAGAATCTCATTACCAGAATGTCTGGGGACTGGCAAACCCAGAATTGGTTTCACTTTTTTGAGGCGACAGCATCCTACAATAGGGTTGCACAATAAATGCAAAGAAACAACTCAAAAAAACCCCATGGTGTATTTCTTGTGGATGATATACTAATGTCTCAGCGGTCTGAGTGTTTCTTCTTTTTAAGCAATGTGGAACACTGCCTCTGGAATTTGTTATCGCTGTCCTCCTTTCTCTAAAATGACACTGCCTTCAGATATGGCAGATGTAAAACAGCTGCTCTTTGAATTTGCCTGCATCATGTACTTCTCATAATATTTCATTATAAGCAGGAAATATTCAACAGATACCTCGCTAACTATCTCTAAAAAGTACTTTGTGTATCTGACCCAGGCGAATCTGACATGAATTCATGCGTTGAGCTCTGGTTACTACGAGACAGTTGAGATGCAGCGATGCTGATGGATGCTGTCTCTTCCTTTTTGTGTTGTCCCTCTGTTCTGCCGTAGCATCGGCTCCCTCCACATCAGCGTCAGCAGGATCTCCCCTCTCAGCATTAGTAGCATGCTGCGTCTCCAGAAGTTTTGAGTTTGTGATAAGCCCTCAATTGGATTTTCTTTTTTTTTGTAGTGGTTTCCCGCTTTTTTTGTGTGCCCGGTATCACTGTGACTGTCTTCTCTTCCTTTTCTTGCTGTTACCAGCTGTGATGATACAAGGATGAGTCTTTTACACCATGCCTACTAGTATTTCCCCAATAAATGAACTCTGACAGCCGACTTTCCCATTTTCAGTATGTGACATTCTTAATGAGGAACCTCTTTCTGTTACTACTTTTTAACAGACCTAATATGAAACTGTTTGTTTTCCTTTTGTTCTGTTTTAACCAGTTCGGCAATACCTGCTACTGCAACTCAGTCTTACAGGCACTTTATTTTTGTCGTCCATTTCGGGAAAAAGTTTTGGCATACAAAGTGCAGCCTCGAAAGAAGGAAAGCCTCCTGACATGCCTCTCTGATCTCTTCAACAGTATTGCTACGCAAAAGAAGAAGGTGGGAGTCATCCCACCCAAGAAATTTATTTCCCGATTGAGGAAAGAAAATGGTAAATGAATAAATGGAATTTTTATGCAGATTTAAACATTGGAGATTTAAGCATATAAAACGTAAACACCATTTCGTTTTTAAGCGAGTCCAAATTGTCAAGTTTTAACAGATTTCTGAAAGATTTTTGAACTTGTGTTTGTGGTGTGAATTTCACCACCTCTGTAGCATAGGAAGAGATTATATCAGAACTGTGCTGTGTCCTAAGAGGATTATCTAGATCTTATTGTTTCTGTACTTGCTTAGACCAAGTACAGAGCATGTACACAAGTCTCAGTACTCCAGTTATTCCACATTGGCATCGTGTTCTGTAGCGGTCTGCTTCAAGTCGGCACCTTTTGGGTCGTTGCTAACAATTGTCGCGGGCTAAACAGACCTTACGGAGTTGATCAAAATTGAACTCTCTAAGGAGGCTTAACCACCTTTAGCCTGCTTTCTTACATTTGCGGTATGTTAAATTCCTATGATGAGAACTAGTGGTTATTTCCCAGGGCTACTTTGTGAGGAAGGGTTCTATATGTTGATTTATCGTCTCTGCTTGAACTTGAAAAGATAACAAACTTACAGTAGGGGATTTTTGCCCCTTGATGCTGGACTTAATGAACTAATGGCCGAAGGCAACACATCTGAATTTCTTTATTTCTCTCCCTCCTCTAAGAAAAAAGACCCTAAAACCAAACAACAACAAAAAAACCCTAAAAACCAATCATGGTTTTTTTCAGTTCCAAGAAATGCCCAAACCAGGTTTCCTTTATGTTATTTTTCGCTGTCTGTTTCTTGCAACCTGAGGAGTAGGTGAGGGCAACCTAACATCTGTTGCGAGAACAACAAAGTACAATTCTTCAAAGACTCTTAACAGTGTAACCCACAATTGTATAATAGGGTAGAGAAGGGGGAAGGGCACGTACTGGTTGCTAAAAGCATAGTAATTTGATATTATGAAGTATCTGTATTTTTTCATTCTCCTTGATCTCTTCCTTTCCAGAATTATTTGATAATTATATGCAGCAGGATGCACACGAATTCCTAAACTACCTACTTAACACTATTGCTGACTTACTACAAGAAGAGAAAAAGCAGGAGAAGCAGAATGGCAAACTCCAGAATGGCAGCATTGAGAGTGAAGAAGGAGACAAGACTGATCTGACGTGGGTCCATGAAATCTTCCAAGGAACACTAACCAATGAAACCAGATGTCTTAACTGTGAGGCTGTACGTTTAAAACAAAACAAAACCTCTTAGATTTTTCACAGGTTCTGGATCATTTTCCCTAATACTAAGCACACTTTTTCATTCATTAGGATAGATGAAATTGCACTCTCTCTATTAAAATATGGAGCGTAGCCTATTTTATGACTGTATCACCTCTATGTTCAAACCAATACTCATTAAGGTATGTTTCTCAGAAAAAGCATAGTGTTTTTTCTGTTCCTCCTCCCTGTTTTCATCGAGGCAGTCTGCACCTGGCTGATATAAGCTGCCTTTTTGTTTTCGTGTTATTTCCTGTGTCAGTGATTGATAGTTTATGTTGTGTTTCTACATGAGAGTTGCTCACTATTTATTTAACTCCGTGATTAACTGAATTTCTTGAACTGGAAGTCTGTGCTGCTTGGTGCTGGTCCATAGCCACTCTATTTGAGACCAAAAGTGCTACAAAGTCTAGAATTAGAAGAACCACACCACCTTCAGACCAGGAGTTTGTAGTTAGCTATGTGCTAAGTCTGATTCAATATTTCTAAAAAAAAAAAAATGAAAGCCCAGATGAGGAGAGAAAAAAACCAGAAGTGATTACAACTGAAATGACTGTCCTTGGCATTTTAAATCTAAAATTATGGCTACATGGTGAATAGAAGCTTGAAGAATGACATTAATAAGATTCTGTCTCAAGAATTTTGAAATTAAATGTGACTCTTCCACAAATGGAAAGATGGTTTTCCTAACTGCTAACCCATTTAATTGAAAATCCATCTGCCTGTTTCTGCGTTTCCTATTGGTATTTACTGTTAAGCTCTGAAATGCAGCAGAAAGCTGGATCAGTCTACAAAGCAAAGTGGAATACAGTTAAAGTTTCTCCAGCTCTGAGAGCTCCGAGTGGTTAAAAATTTGGCTTTGCCAGTGAAGTAAGCAGGTGTGTCTTAAGGGGGAGACTTGTTTTGCAAGAAAAGTTTTTGGGTTTGTTTTTTTGTGGTTGGGGTATTTTTTCCCTGGGTTTGGACCTTTTTTTTTAATATTAATCTCTGGATTGTAACAAACACATCAGATTATTTCTTCAGTTTTAGTTTACGTCAATAAAGGGCTTGTGTGCGTGTATATATTTATTTTTTTATCATGAACTTGCAACAAGGACACTGCACCATTCCAGAAATGGTTAAAAGAAATCTGCTAGTTCTAAACTGTTATGAAATATTTCTTCTTATTTTTTTCAAGGTTAGTAGCAAAGATGAGGACTTTCTGGATCTATCGGTTGATGTGGAACAAAATACATCAATTACACACTGTCTAAGGTAAATTAAAATATTTGTGAGTGGAAAAAATACCTGCCATTGGTCAGAAGGAAAGAGCCTAGCTCTAGCTGTGCAACAGTTGTAGGCTTTGACTTACAGTAAAATATATTCTGTTCAGAGTGCTGTTTGCTTTATCTTTATCATGGATTTTTGAAGCTGCTAGTTTCTTAGTGGTTTTTATTAGTTAACGAGCACAATGATTTCTTAGTGGTATGTAAGATTGATTTTCACTTTCTTTTATGGAGATCTTAATTAGTTACGTTATATAGTCAGGTTTTACCAAGACTGAGCATGGTATGTTTGGTTTCATAACAAATTCTTGTTGATTTTAATACTGTTAGTGCATTTCAGTTGTCTGGACATGATGTTTGTGGTCATACTGGTTTTTTTTCTGGTAGAAATTAGCTCCATGAATTTGCTGGATCCAAGGCTTATCAGCTGCTAGGCTACTGCAAGTTGCATATAGCATCTGGCTTTTTCGTAGCTGATAATGGATGTATAAGTGCTAGGAGCTAAAAGACAATCCAAATTTTGTCTTGTTAATGGCTATAGGTCTCAACATTTAGTGTCTGCCTCCAAAGAAAACGTGGAGCGGCTACCTCTGGAAACAAAACACAGTCCCCTTAGTGCTGTTTATTACCTGTTGTGTTTGACTCCTGCCCAGGAAGTATGCGATTAATACCTGAGGGTGTTACTGCTGGATTTTTCCAGCTGAACGTTGATACTACATCCCAAGACTGGGACAAATCACCTAAAATGTGTTTGGGAAGGATGAGCGATACAAATAAGGGAAATTTCTTCTGTGTGTAGTTGGGTTTTTTTCAGCATTATTAGCAGTAACTTTTAACTGGATGGTCTGACTAAATATCCCTGCTTATCTGACTTTTCTTTCATTTCCACAGAGGATTTAGTAATACTGAAACTCTATGCAGTGAATATAAATACTATTGTGAGCAGTGCCGCAGTAAACAGGAAGCACAGAAGAGGTAAGGTTCAAACATTCAGGCTAATGTAAATGTTCTCTTAAAATGGGCAGCTGTTGGAAAAACACACCTTGTGAATTCAAGAAGAAGAAAACATAAGACTGTTTAGGTCTGTGCTTGTCGGGGAGGGGGAGTAAGGAAAAGTGGAGACACCAAGTAACTTTGTGGCAACCTTATCAGAGAGAAATGAAGAGATTAATTTTGTATTCCTCCCAGAAGAGCTTCTATCTGGAGCTTCCAGACATTCCTATTTTCCCCAGTTAGCATTAATCAGCTTAAAGCTACTGAAAATCATCCCATCTGCTTTCACTCTGAATGCCATAGACAAAAAAAAAATCTTATTTCTCACCTTATACTTGGTCACAGCCAGAGCAGCAAGACAGATTTATTCCGTTTCTTTCTTTCCATTGATGTGATGATACTTTTGACATAGGCAGTTGTGCTGCATGCAGATGTCCGTGGGGTAGGTAGTCTTTCCGAATAAATACTGCCTGCTCTCACTGGAAGGAGAAAAGCAGAGTTGAAAATCTTCATCAGCATCTTAAGAAGCTGCTTCGTATTGAAACTGGTTTTGAACAAAGCTTTGTTTTAGGGGATCTGCTAATACCTTGTTCTTCTTTTAACTTATTTTTGTGGTTCAGAATGAGAGTGAAAAAGTTGCCCATGATTCTAGCTCTGCACTTAAAAAGGTTCAAATACATGGACCAGCTGCATCGATACACCAAACTCTCCTACCGTGTAGTCTTTCCCTTGGAGCTCCGGCTCTTTAACACTTCAGGAGATGCTACAAATCCCGACAGAATGTATGACCTTGTGGCTGTAGTTGTTCACTGTGGCAGGTATGTTGGTTTTGTGCTTTCTGGACCTTAAATGTCTTGCCTTGAAATTTAAAAGGAGTCTGTCATCTGTATGGCATTTTGTAACAGTACGGTGGCTGACTATATGGGAGCATGCTAAGCAACGTCAGAGCTTGTTATCCGAACATATTTTGGTGGTTTTTTTAAATCGGTTTGGTCTTTTTTTACTATTTTTTTACTGTTCTAAATTTTGCTTTCTCAGTACACAGTCCAAGGTTTGCTCTTTTATCAGCTTTCAAATATGGTGACAATTCAGACAACATGTTCTTTTGAGCTGTAGGAAAGTAAAAGCGGTCTTTAAAAAAATAAAAACAATAACCACCACCCCCTCTCCCCCCCCTACTTTCCAGGAAGGCTAAATGAAATTTAAAAAAATCTTGGAAAAACTAAAATAGAATGAAGTTACAGTTCTCATGTTGCTACTTGCTAAACCATTGCAGTTTGGTTTTTTTTAGAAGCTGGTGCCACCATGTGGAATAAACTGTGTACTGCTGATTTTTAAAAAAAATCCTCATTCTCTCTATTAAATTTTTTTGCTGTTGTAGTGACTTCAATTATGTTTTTAAAAGCAAAGAAGAAAAATTTTTAAGCACTTTTAGGAAAAAAGCAATCATGGAAGGCAAAAAAAATATAACTGCCTTCTGGAAGCGTGAGTTTTAAAGTAATAAGTTATTACAGTACACAAATGTTTTGAAACATCTTTGTGAGGAAGGAGCAAGGCAATATAACCAAACATACTAATATTGCATAGATTTAGTATAAATAAACTATGTAATAATTCTAGGTGATTTCTGTTGTGCTATTTTAAATTTTTTTCTATCATCTCATTCTATGCATTTTCTTCTGTAGAGTCTTAATTTGCTATACCTGTAACTACACTCAGGTATTTTAACACTGGTGATGAGTAATTCAGGTGTATTAAATGGCTTTGCTTTTTCTTCTCAAACCCATTGTCTTATACGTGGCTTTTAGGAGTCCTGTGACTCGCCTGGTTTCAGTTCTTACTAGGAACTTACCAAGGATAAACTATATTTTCTAAATATTTGAGTTCTCAGAACTTGTTTTAAATATTTTGCTCTTACAGTTTTACTTTTCATGTAGTTGCTCTAAACAAAGAAGTTTCATTCTGTGACAGGTAGTGTAAGTATATCAGTAACTCAGTAATTCTGGAAGAACTAGGGAGGTACTTCCTTTTGCCTGAAGATGATATGAACACGGCTTGTTTTTAAGCCTTTTGTAGATGTTAAGTAAAAAGTAAAGCCAGAGGGGAGGGTGATCCCCCCCCACCCCGTGTCCTTGGACTGTTCACTTAGAATTTTAGGTTAGTAGATTGATAGCGCGTAGTTTTCCACCCATCCATATCGTTTATTAGCCCAAACCACCATCTTTTCAGTGCAGTCTGCCTTTACTTTGCCAATCCGTCTCACTTTTTTAGGTCATTTCGTTGTCCCTTCCCTTCAGGATAAGCATTCAGGATATAGGCAATAGAATCGAACTGGGAAACTGGCACTGGAAAAGTGGGAACAGGAGTTGCAGAAAGCCTGTCTGCAGCCAGCCATAGGCTAAACTGCGCTGAGAATTAAAAAAGTATCTCCTGTGCTAATAAAATATTTCAGACAGATAGTTATTAAAATCTTTGAACGATGGTCAGAATACTCAGCAGTGATGAATGCAACAAATCAGTGATTGAAGTAACTGGCTTTTCATTTTCTTTTTTGAAATACATGAATGACTATCTGAAATATTTATGAAATTGTGTTTTGATTATGTTGTATTTGCAAGTAACAAAGACAGAAGTTTTAATTCAAGCCATTTGGCAAAGTTGAAGAATCTAAACAAGGTTATGAGTACTATCAGACAACACTAAGAGCCGCGAAATCTAACTCTGCCAGTAATAGCTATAAGCACGGGGGAGAACAGCGGTCCTGCCTTTGTAGGCACAAGACTAATAATGTCTTCAATCCTTTTTTTTCTGGCAGTGGTCCAAATCGTGGACATTATATCACCATTGTGAAGAGCCATGGCTTTTGGTTGCTGTTTGATGATGACATTGTAGAGGTAGGTATGCTTTTACATGGTGAAAACAAGTATAGAATCATTTAGGTTGGAAAAGACCTTTAAGATCATCTAGTCCAACCATTAAATATATAGACAGGATTGCTCTCCAGCTCTGGTTTTATGCCTGGGATTAACTTTTGTAACTGTGAAAGTATTTCAGGAAAATGCACGCAGAATAATTCCGGACATTTCAAAAGTAAACTTCAACATTTTTGTGCGTCTTTGTTGTAGAAGTATTGTGGACAAGGGCAAACCAGCACGAGGGCTGTATTGACACCTCAGGCGTGGGGTGGTGTGTGCCTGTTCAGGCTGAAATAGCACAATTGTCTTACTCAAGATTGGAAATGCTCTTATTTCAGCCTATCTTTTGGGTTCCTTTTTGTTGCTAACTGGCTTTGTGCTAGTTGCATTTCATTGCTGCATTTAAGAACTAATCGTTTTTTGTAGGCAGTTTTCCCCAACAAGTTAAAGTCTAGAAAAATTGTACAAACAGATTTGGGAGACGATAGTACGATCCTGAGGGTACACCAAGATGTTTGGGCTATTGGTGATAACGTTTAAACAGCCTGCTCAAGCAGGTTTTCCCTTAACTTTTCTACTCGTGTCTGTAAAGACTAATATCCAAAATATTTATATATCCATGTATTTCACGTAATTATTAAGCAAATATCAAACAGTAGAACAAATAACACAGCAGAACTGCTTCTTGTAAAGATGAAATTGTACTGTTTGCCTCTGAGATCTCATGCTCAAGGTTAAGGCCTGATGCCAGGTGTCTAAATAGGTACAGCAAAATCCTTGCTTGTGTTGAAATAAAGATAATGCACTACATTCTCCAATTTTTAAATTATTTTTTTAAAAAAATCTTTGCATAGTTTTGGGCATCAGGGGTGACTTCCTGGTGATTTAGGTAGCTTGTATGACTATAAACAGTTGCTTTTCTCCCATTTTTATATTTTGAGGGTTAATTTCCTCTGTTTCTGTCATGGCCGAAGTAAGTAATTGTGTCAGCTAATTTTGGAAATGGTGTTCACTTCAGTATTTTTAAATGCAAGTATTCGCTGCCTTTTCCATCCAGGAGATAAACTTTACATTTTAAAAGTAGATGTAAAATAATCATCTTGTTGTTCTGTGTTTGTTTTCTATCAGTCACTTCTGTGTTGTATCTTTTAGGTCAAAACAGAGTTTGTTTTTTATCTGCAAACAGTGTTGGCACTTTGATAGATGTGCCAAAACACAGCTTTTAAATATGCGCTGTCTGTTACTGGACAGCAAATTCAAGGAGCTGTCACAAATAAGCTAGAACGTAGTTCCTCTCTCCTGGAGGGATTCTTTCCCTCCCCCTTTAAGTTGCTTTTCTAACTTTAATCACAGCTTTCTTTTTTTAAGTTCATCTTCTTTTACAGAGTTTATCTAAAATGCTGTAAAAATAAAGCTCTTTGATCTGAAATGTCTACTTTTTGTGTTTTCCATGGTTCTTTTGAGTTTTCACTGTCTCCATTAGAATTAGCAATGTAGCCTTGTCCTGTAGCCCTACCTCTGCCCCAGCTGCAGATCCAGAAGTTTAAGTTTTGTTTTCCTGCTGTAAAATTCTCCCTGGCTGGCATTTGCATGTGGTGTTTGTTTTCTGTGAAATTTAGGCTTTGTTTTTCCTACCAGTGGAGGGCGTGAAAAATTGCACATGAGAGTTTCGCACATGACTCATTTGAGATCATTGGCCCTTTCTGATGAACAGTTGCTCCTTGACCTGCTTTGAGGAGCGTAGCGTGCTTCCTGCTGGGTTTGTCCCAGAGGATCTCTTCCCTGAGTATCCATCGTAGTTGCTCCTGCCTTCTAAGTGTGGGATGAACGTGAAGCTTACATCTCACCTCCGTCTAGGAAGTACCAACCTTTCTCTTTCCTTGACCTTCTAGAACTCGCCGGAATTTCTGGCGATTCAGTGATTAAGGAGAATGGGATAGTGGAGGCTGCTCCTCCTCTCCTGATGCTACGGGCTGATGGAAGAAGTAGCTGCAGTTTTACTCATCCATTCTCTCCCTCTCCCAGCTTAGTCATCAGCTCTTGAGAATTAGTTCCTCACTAGTGCTGTAGGCTGTTTGCTGAAAAAGTGAAGTAAAGCCACAACTACTTTTGTCAGTTCCGTCTGCTGCCTAAAGGGATTTAAATATCTACTCTGAACTTGACCAAGTACTGTTTTCCAGCTGCTTGTGATTGGCCGTAAGGTGACACCACAGGAAATATATTGCTGTGTATGACATCAGAGGTTGTCCTCAAAAACAGAGTGGCAAAAAACCCACAAAGCCCCAAATCCCCTAAATGTGAATTCCGCATAAGTTTCTGGGTTTAGGGCTAACCACAGGAGTCTTCTACTCTTCAGAGACTCTTAAGAACCTGAGAGCAGATTTTTTTTTTTAAATTTTTTTTTTGTTTAAAGCTTGGAGACTTAACATTATGGCTGTGAACTGGCTACATAACAGAATGGGTGTTAGTCAGCAGACTTCAGAAGATGAGTCCAAAGCCCTTGTACCTGTATACAGATACTGCAACTGAAAGAAAACACAGGAGAAAGCTTTTTCCCCTTAAATACAGCTAAAAAGCTTTGTTGCGTTTTTGGCAAGTGATACGAATTAATAGCTCTGAACTGTCAACAGTAGTTTATCCTTATTACCCACTAAATGTCAGAAGTGGTGAAGTCATATTTATTTATCTGTTTGGATTTGGTTGGAAGGCCAACTTTCAATTAAATTGAAGATAGATGATAATCAAACATACTACAGCATATGTGAAAAGCAACTGCATCAAATCCAGAAGGCAAATCAGTCCAAATGGGATACTCTGCCAAGCAAAATTAATTGAGAAACCTGAGTAAATGATCTCTGGCTAATTTGACATGTTGTCATTAGAGCAGCGAAGTGATACATCACAGTGACAATGTTTATCTGAAGCAGAGAGAAAAGTGTCTATCCATGGAGTTCTCCAAATGGAGAAGAGGGGGAGAATGGTTGTATGTCTTTGCTTAAATATTTGTTCAAAGATATGCAGCCTTCAGTTGAATGCTATGAATGTTATGCAAGAAAAGGATTTGGTTTGAAGAACCAGAATAGTTGTCTGGAAACGAGCATAGGATGTTTAAGCTCAGTTAACAGGAAAAATCATCTTAATGCCAGGTGAGGCCGCAGAATCCCAAAAGTAGTTGTGAAGCCATCAACTGGTTGTTCCTCTAAAGCTCTAACTGGGTAAAACTTTGCCGTCCAAATATATGTGGTGAACTAAGGATGGGAAGAATAGCGTCTATATAATCCTCTTACAGTTCCCCTGTGTTTTCTATGGATAGTGAAATTAAAAAAGGAAGGCAGTTTTGTTGTGATAAAACCAAAAATATCTGTAGGATGAATTAATCTATTTCAAATGTTTGAGTTGCATTCAAAATGAGTAGTGGAAATAGACTTGATTGCATGGCAAGTTAGTTGGTACTTAAAATAAAACATGTTTGAGTTGTCTGCTAAATATATTACAAGGACTGAAGGATGTTCTTTTGCTATTTTTCTGTTAAAATGTGTATCTAACAGTTTGTAGTAGACGTTATGCTAATAAATTGTGTGAAAATGCAAAAACCCTCAGTACGGTATTTCAGCTTCTCTGAAGTCCTTGAATGGAGAAGAAAGACAAAACATCTGTTTGGGGTTTTTTCACCCCCTTTTTTTTTTTTGGTTTTTTTTTTTTTAGCAGGAAGTGTTTAACAAAACTATTCAAGGGAGAAATTCTGTAGCTCTGTCTGCAGTTAATGTGGCTCCTGGAAACTTACTATGTCTGTTTTTCTTGTTCTTCAAAAAGGCTGAGAAGGGGATGGCCTATGCTGGCAGGTTGTTTGGCCGTGCCGCTTAGAGAAACCAATGCTTTTGTGTTTGCTGCTGGTGCTAAAGTTGTTCAGTGAGCAGTGGTTTAGCACGCGGCCAAATGGATTCTGTAGCTGAGGAGGCTCCTTGGTGAAGTCATGGCATGCCCCCTTTCTTTTAAAATGGAAGCACAAGTTGGTCTCTGCTACTGCTTCTTATGATCAAAGCAGGTGTTTGACCCAGAGCCTCTTTTATTCTGAACATTTCTTTGTTTCCTCAACTTTATTCCGTGGAGAATACAGGGAAACTTGAGGTTAGCCTCCGTTTGGCCCCCCACAACAAATTCAGGCTACTTCAACCTCTCATCTCTGCAGATCCAGAGTCCTAAAGGTATTTTAAAATAGTAAAACACAGTGGAGTGCTGAGCAGCACAGGTCATAGGGAGTATTTTATTTCAGTGGTTTAATCTCTATGCTTGCTCTCCTCTGAATGCAGAATCAAATTCAGTAATGTGAAGCCAGTCATTCTCAGGAGCAGGATCAAGACTGTAGAACGTGCGTCTTTAAAAGCCTTTAAAATGCCCTACCAGCCTTGCTGGTTGGAGTATAAAATGAAAAAGTGCTTTTCTGCACATAGTTGACAACTTTAAATGTAAGCAGACCATTCAATTCTATTAATACAGCAAATAGTTCGTCACAAGGTTTGTGTTTTAAGAGGAATAATCTTCCAGTAGGCATTGTACCAGCAAATCCCAAGGAAGGAAAGCTCTCATAAAACGAGAAGATTATAATCAGATGAGATCTACAGATTTCATAGTATAATTACCAGTAACACTTGCAGGACTTTGTAAGAGGGCTACAAGAACTTTAAAATCTGGAGTTATTTTAGCTGAAAGTTAAATATGCTCAAGATAGTCCTCCTTATGGACCCTCAACTGTCCAAAAATCTTTTCTGATCAGTGACTGCTTTTTTTCATTTACTATTTCATTTCATAATATTTCATTTACTATTACATTCCTATAGTCAGAAAAGTTAACACCAGTCTGAATGAGAAAACAAATATAAAAAATGTCATGTACTGTTTTAAGGATGCATTTTCATGGATCCCTTTTTTTATAGTCCATCTTAAGAGTGCACTACTTCTGAGAGGTTTATTATTTCATCCTTTTTTTTCAATAGTGAATAAGATATTGTGGAAAAAATGTTTGGTTGGATTAAATGATATTGAAATATTGCTGTATTAATGCTGTGTGGCTTTTCAGCATCACCTCCAAGAACTGAAAACAATGCTTTGTCTGGGAGAGGGATTCTTAGGGTGGTGCTTGACTGAGGCTAATTATAACTCTCATTAATTTTCAGAAAATTGATGCCCAGGCCATTGAAGAATTCTATGGGTTAACATCAGACATTTCCAAAAACTCAGAATCTGGATATATCCTCTTCTACCAGTCAAGAGACTAAGACAAGATGTATACAAATAAAAGAAAAAAGGGATCAAGATATGTCCGAACGGAACATATTTGTGACAGCAGAAGCAGTTCCTCGTTGTTGCTGTAGGACCAGGAGAGATCCAGCAGGGCGAATAAAGGTTTCTCCCTGCCATTTCGTGGAGGATTAGTGCTGACTGCCGTAACAAGAAGAGCTTTTGTTCCAGTTTTCTTTCTGGGCTTTTTTTACGTGCTATCTTCCAAAATCTGTGTTACCTCTACTTGAAACCTGGCTGCTTATTTGTTCATGAACTGAAGAAGAGATTTAAAAGTAGCATTGTAGAATTTTTACCATTTAATGTTGGCCTGAGGCTATACCTTGGTTTCTACCATCGTCGTTTTTCTGTATTTTAGCAGAATGATTTCAATATTCAGTGTCAGCTGAAGGCATATTTTAGGATATGAACAGCAGCTGGTTGCTGGATATTTTTGGTGACTCAGACTTGAGAAGCAGTACAAAGCTAAGACATATTGGAAATGTCAAGTCTGTAATTTTTGTAAAAAAAAAAAAAAGAAAAAAACAGACAAAAAAACCTCTCTGTGCAGCATTGTAAATTTCCCCATTATGCATTATCTTGGTTTTAGATAACACTAACAGCACTGCTTCTTTTTATATTTTTGTTTTTACTGTTCTGTTTCTTCTTCAGAAGGTATAGAACTTTATCCATATTCAGCCTAGTCTATTGTGCATTTTTCTTTTGAAGCAGAGGTTTTGACTCGAAGCCACATTGCTGCAGAGTTAAGGGGAGCAGAAAAACAGTTACCTTTGGAAGAATATGTCTGGCAACCAGTTGCTGTAGAAAGGTTGAAGTTACAGCATTTCTTGGAGCTATTGCGTAAACCAAAAGTGCCCTCATTCAGAAACAGGATCTGTTGGATCCTTTCATTCAATCCATAGCAAACTGATGCAACTAGCATTTTGAATCTATGCTAATACACAGAAACAGCACTAATTGTGAAAGGTTAACCAAGGGGAGCGTTATTTATGTAACTAATCCAGTTGTTCTTAGTCTTCGAGATAATGAACGTGTGAGAAGGAAAACAAACCAACCACCCCAAACATTACCTTGCTAAATGTTCCTCATCATCTGTTGCTAATGTCTGTGTTAATCTGGGAATCATACCACCCCCCTAAAAACGCTTCTGATTGTTTTACCTCTATAGGCCTTGCTTAACAGGGGAAATTTTTAGTCTTTTGAAGACTGAAATTAAGTAAGTATCCGTTACGTGTATATATTCTAATCTCAAGGATAACTAGAATGAAAAGACTAAGGGAGTTTGTAAGAAATCTCCGAAAATCTTCTGTAATTTTCTTCTTGAAAAGTCCTGTTGCCGTGCCAAAGCTTGTCGCAGCTGGCTCTAAACTACCAGTGGAACTGAGTATTTTCCTTTCTTCATCTTGTTAGGTAACACGAGAGCTGTCCTCTGTGTGATTGTTGCAGCACAGCCCGTCATGGTATGTACCGGTGATCGTTGTTCCTGAGGACATTTAACTTATGCAATTCTGTGGCTTGTACAGGATATAAAATATTGTACCAAAACACTGTCCTCAGGAAAACAGCATTTCGCAAACAGTTTCTTGTGGCTGTGTGTATGTTTCTTCTTACCATGACCAGAAACGTAATGTTAGCAATTAACTCCTGTCGTCAAAATGCAAACGAATCCATTACCATTGTATTCCAGCCGGGTACAGGTTCCATTCTCCCGGTGCGTCTCCTCTTCCAGAAGCTAAAATATGGACGTTGGGTTTTTTAATTATTTTTTATTATACAGAGTACTGTCATTTTAAGAGACATATTCAATAACAGCAAATGTTCTTGCCATCTTGTTCCTATTGTGTGAAAATTGTTCCTGGCTAAGAGTCTTCTCCCCTTGTTCACGCACAAGCTGTGAGTCCTCTCCTGGTGGTGCCACCAGAAGCCTGTCATCACTAAGTCTTGCAAAAAATGAAAAAAAGAGAGCACTGACTTAAAAATAATCTAAACAGTAAATACAAAAATTAATGTAGTACACTAGACATGTATTTTGTATATCTGGTGAGACATTTTTACAAATAAAATACCTGACTGAGAGATAATATTGAAAGATATATACTATAGATTAAAAACTGCTAAAAGTGCACTTTTGCTACAGATTTATAAGGAGACTAAAAGGAATTAAATTGGAAGAGAATGGTGTGATGTTACTTCTGTATAATAAATGACCCCACCTGTCTCCAATAAAGGTCATGTATGATCAAATGCGCATGGCCCAAATGCTTTTCCTTGAGTTTCAACCCGAGGCAGAAATAAAAGAAATTGGTTAGTCGCTCGCTCTCCGTAGCTTTTTCCCTCCGTGCTGCTGGCTGAGGGATTCTGACCGCTGTATTTGCATGCGTATAACCTGTTCATAAGCAGTTTAAACCAGGAGAAATGAGTATTTGTGGTGTAGATTATAATTGATGTGCTGGTAAACCGGGGAGAGGTTACGCAGGGCCTTCTCCCCTGACACCCATCCCACTGCTGGTATTCCTTAATCTCTTCATCATCCTCTGCAGCTCTGCCGTTGCCTTTCCCTGTGGTTTCCTTTTTCCTTCTCCCTCTTTCGCCCCTTGCTGTCGGACTCTGTAAGACTTTGTTGCAAATATTATCTGACTGATCTGGAACAGAGACATTTAAAAGCAAAAATAGTACCATATGCTCGGAGCTTTTCAGGTTCATTGCGGAACAGGTCTTCGTTTCTGTGTCGTTCACTGGAGTTCGCTTTTATAAGGGAAACGTTTGATCAAAGGCTGCTCGCGTGAGTAGGAATTCGTGGGACTCGGGCAGAACGCAACAGAAGCAACTGGCGTTCGAAAATGACAGCTGCTCTGTAGAAACGCGTTTTAAATCCAAAATACTGTCTGGTCCTTGTCCTGCCAGGTCACACAATAGCAATAAATAAAGGGAGCTAATTTGAACTCTAGCGAGCGTTGAGTTTGACTCTTGGTCGCTTTAGGAAGAGTGTCCCCCAGAACTCGTTTTGTTGAGGGCAACCAACCCAAATCACAACGTCTGAAAGCAATGGGGGCTTAGCTTTGGGTACCAGTAAGGCAGGACTAGGTACTAGGATTTGGGGGCTAGTCTTGTCGCTTTGGCTCTTACCCGGAGCCCGGCGCTGGAGTGAGGGTGAAGACCATCCCATGGTTATTACTTGTCAGAAGCAAAACGCGCCCCGTGTTGCTGTTCCGCTCCCGGTTCGGCAGATCCCGCAGTTTGTTTGTGGAGAGGCTCTGCCCTGAAGACTTCTGAAACAGAGGTTGTTTATGAATTGGTGTTTGTGCTTGGCGCGTTCTAGTTACCAGCAGGAGCTTTTAAAGTCACCATGCCAGCTCAGTTTAGGATATGTTTAAAACAAATCGTATTTGATTGGTACAAGAAAGAAAATAGACTAACAAAGGCCCCTGAGACAAGTAAAACCTTCCCATTGTAGTCCTCGGCGCTCATCAAAAGGAGACAATCCCCTGAAACGTAATTAATTCTCAACATGTAAAGTCCTGCTAGCATTTGCCGTTGTTGCACTAATTAACCTTCGGGCTACTTCTGTCTGCTTCCCTCCCGCTCCTGCAAAATCAGTCCTATCTACAGAATGTGTTTCCACCTACCCGGCCAGCCTTTGTTTGGCTCCTGAAAGCAGCAGCCGGCTGGGATTAGATGTCTACGGACGATAGGTCGGAGCCCGGGAGGTTAAAAATGAAGCAGCATCGGTGGGATAGCGTGAGGGTCATCCTGCTCTTTTATTCCAAAGATGACGACGTGCAAAGGAAACTGGTTTGATCCTTTCTGCCATCTGGCTGTTCATGTTAGGTACCTCGCCTTTGCGCTCGCTTGCTCTGGACAGGCTGGATCGATGGGCTGAGCCCAATGGGATGAGGTTTAACAAGGCCAAGTGCCGGGTCCTGCACTTTGGTCATGCCAACCCCAGGCAGCGCTACAGGCTTGGGGAGGAGTGGCTGGAAACTGCCTGGTGGAAAAGGATCTGGGGGTCCTGGTGGACAGTCGGCTGAACATGAGCCAGCGTGTGCCCAGGTGGCCAAGAAGGCCAGTGGCATCTTGGCCTGTATCAAGAATGGTGTGACCAGCAGGAGCAGGGCAGTGATTGTGCCCCTGTACTCAGCACTGGTGAGGCCGCAGCTCGAGTGCTGTGTTCAGTTTTGGGCACCGCAGTATCGGAGAGACATTGAGGTGCTGGAGTGTGTCCAGAGAAGGGCAACGGAGCTGGTGAGGGGTCTGGAGAACAAGTCTTGTGAGGAGCGGCTGAGGGAGTTGGGATTGTTTAGCCTGGAGAAGAGAAGGTTGAGGGGAGACCTTATTGCTCTCTACAACTCCCTGGAAGGAGGTTGTAGCCAGGTGGGGGTCAATCTCTTCTCCCAAGTAACAAGCGACAGGACAAGAGGAAATGGCCTCAAGTTGTGCCAGGGCAGGTTTAGGTTGGATATGAGGAAAAACTTCTTTACCGAAAGGGTTCTCAGGCATTGGAACAGGCTGCCCAGGGAGGTGGTGGAATTGCCGTCCCTGGAGGTATTTAAAAGATGGGTGGACGTGGTGCTGAGGGACATGGGTTAGGGGTGGGTTTGGCATAGGTTTATGGTTGGACTCGATGATCTTGAAGGTCTCTTCCAACCCAAGTGATTCTGTGATTCTATGATCTGGGAAGCGGCTTTTGTGTCCAAGTGGAACCTGGCAGGCCTGGGCCGGGGTGAGGACCTGGCTGCTGGAGGCTGTGTGTACCGTAGCCATGGGCCACGGGGCACCGTCGGGCACTGGGCTCCTGCCTCCCGCGTCGGGCTTTTAATGGAGTGAACCTCTCGTAGGGCCTGCAAGGGCTCTGCGCCGCCCCTGGCAGGAGGGAGAGAGCCCTGAAAGGGGAGGACGAATTCCGTACTGGCAGCGTGTTATCCAAGTCGCTGATAACGAGCATGTTTAACAGTTGTCAGTTGTTTAAAAAGCTCCCTAAAACGCAAATACAAACCACTGCAGTGGTTATCAGCACTCCAGCTGATTAATGGTGTTCTCCCTTCGTCTTCGGTGGAAACAGTACAATCTGCTGGATTTTTGTCCAGAAACTACTAAGAACTGCATAAAGATTATGAAAATCTGACTTCGGGACCTTGTTGTAGGAGAATTGGTTACCTTCTGCAAAGCTTTGTCTTGAAAAGAAAGGGTGACGAGGTCAGCTGGGCCTGGAGAGGTGGAATGTGGCATTTGAGGAGGTGGGAGATGGCCAGCCCTGTTCATTCCCTCCCGTGGTCCCCGAGAGGAAGGGGGTGAGGGAGGGAGCAGCGGTGTGGCCCGGTGCTGTTCCGAGGCCGGTGCGTTAGCTGCCTCCCCAAGGAGATGAAGCGAGCTGCCGGAGGCAGGGAATGAGGCTGCGGCACTGCCTTGATGTGGAACGTGCCAGTTGTGGATGAAAACAGTCTCCAGCAGCTGTGGTTGGTAACTCGTCCCTTTGTTGGGGCACACACCAGGGTGTGTTTGTCTGGGGAGGTGGATCTGGGACCTTGGAGATGGGGACTGTAGGAACCGATGCTCTCCCAGGCCTGTGTGGTGCGATGGGGCTGGACCCATGAGCTGGTATCAGCTTGGATGGGGAGTGAAGCAGCAGGGACTTGAAATAGAGGGTGGCTTAGAAACCCCGAGAGGAGGAGTTGGACCTGAAGGGCAAAGATAAGAAAGGATTCACGAAGGTCTCAAAATATCAGAGCCCCCAAAGTATTACTCTAGATAACGTTGGCCCAGATTTATTGGGGGCAAAATGCTTTTGGTGCCACCCTGCTGAGAAGCGGCTTCTGCACCTGGGTCCAGCCCCAGGGAGCTGCACCAAAGCCGATGCGTGCGGTGGGAGGCGCAGATTGCGCTGCATTTCCTGTAAAAAAATAAAAGAGAGAGTCCCAGCTGGGTCGTCCCTGGTGATTTCCAAGTCAGAGCAGTGCACGAGCCTGCAAAGGAAGGGGAGAAGGGCAAGGATGGGAGCTGGGAGCTGCGCGTGGATTTGGAAACATCCCCAGCTCTGCCCACAGTCCATCTCCTTTTCAAGATGGTTTTGATCTGGAGTGTAGCTGCTTTAGCAAAATATATGGCATGAGGAATATCGAGGTGGAAAGAGGCATTTTCTTGGCTTTAAGGCCTGGACTTCGAAGGGGCGAGGTAACAGGAGCTCCAGCTGACCAGCTGCAGTGAACCTCGGGCTGCTACTGACCACCAGACCGTGGCTGCGCGTGAAGGTCAAGTGCGGCTGAAGTTGTTTGTCCTGTCTTCCCCTAGGTGCAGACACAAACGAAAATAGCAGGTGGTTTTCAGCAGGAGCTGAGTAACTTTGTCTGTAATTAAGTATCCTAATTAGCGCTCTAGCGGTGCATTTGTTTCCTTCTGTGAGAAGCAGCCTGCACCTGCTGCAGCGTGCTGCTGCAGCGCCGTAAAGCAGAAAGCAGGGACTGCGCCGTGAGGAAAGGGAGGGAGGGAGGGAGGGAAGAGGTGGCCCGAAGGAAGGGAAACCACATCTGGAAGCTCCGCTGCATTGGGCCGTCTGTGCCCGGAGGCAGTCGGGAGCAGGGGGTTGGTGTCTCGGAGGTCTTTGTGTGATCGACCCTGGTCAAAGCCAGCAGGAAAGATGTATTTGGCCGGTGTCGGGGGTTTGGGCCGGGTTGGCCCAGGCAAGCCGAGCAACAGATGTTCCCTCTCTCCTGCTCGGCAGGAGAGAGAGAAGAAGAGAGACTAGTTTAGTAAGAACTAAACTACTTTAATGAAATATAAAGAATAAAATAACAAAAAGAAAATAATGAAATATATACAAAACCGTATCAAGCTCCCAGGATGACAATCACGTTACCAGCAGGCACTGGGAAGTCCCAGACTGGACTCAGCGACGGAAGGGAACTGGATCCAGGAATACATGGGTCAGGATCAAAGGCAGACGAACCTGCGGAGTCCTCCTCGGACGCCGGCCATTGAAGAAGGAAAGCCAGAGCCAGAGCAAGAGCCAGAACCCGAGCAAGAACCAAAAGCCCGAGCAAGAGCCAGTGCAACAGCCCAAGCAAGAGAACTGACCCTCAAAGAGGTCAGCAAGAGAGCTGACCTTTGATTTTCACAATCAAAGCTGACCCTTTGATCCCTCAGCGTTTATCCTGAGCACGATGCAGACGGGATGGAATACCCTGTTTGGTCCGTTTTGGGTCCCCTGTCCTGTCCGCTCCTCCCCACAGGTGGGACCCCTCTACGCTTCTCCGCTTCCCACCCTCCAACGGGGCAAATCCCAAAGTTGGCTGCCCTTGGTCGTTCCAGCAATAAGGATAAGCCAGGGCCTCTCTGCACCCCGTGCCTTGGCATCAGCTGTAAACGTGGGTCTGATCGCTCTGAGAAAGAGCAGTTTTCTGCACAACCTGCTGGTAATTTCAGCAGTTAGGAGAGGCCCAGTTAGAAAGCAGAGTTACTGAACAGGATTGGTCTTGTTGTACCTCGAACCAGGGCAGCCAGGAACCTCCAGCACTCCCCGTCTTCGGGGGGCTGCGGCAGGTGGAAGGTCTCACCTCAGCAGCATGTCCCTGCGTCACGGCTGGTCCCTGGGCGACGAAACCCATGGGGGTGGCTGTTTGGCTGTACTTGGGGCACCATCAACTTGCCGTGCGTTATTCAAGTCCAAGCCACACCTGTAGGTCCCCCTTCCCCATCACCTGGACAAGCTGAGGTAAAAATCCATCAGTGCCAAAAGATTCCTCCCTTAGGAACCTCCTCCGGGTCCCTTCGCTTCTACCCTCGCGCCAGCAAACCCTCCGCTCCTCCCTGGCAAGGGCACAGCAAGGTGCATGAGAGACCACGTGGTGGTGAGGAGGAAAAAGTGTTATTCTTGACAAGCCTTTCCAAGTCCTTTTTTTTCTTTTTTTTAAATTTTTTTGAATGTTAAACTGTTCATTTTCAGATTTTGAGTCACAATATTTCTCCAAGCGAAAGGCCACGAGTTTGGAAAAAATCCAGTTTATTCCTTCAAAATTCTTTGCCATCCCTTCAGCATAAAAGAGCCAAACCACGCTGGTACCTGCTGCCGGTGCGGGTGGAGGAGCAGCCCCGGCACCTCGGTGTCCCTGTGCCGAGGGCACTCGCTGGCACCTTTCAAAGGCTCCCGCCGTGCGCTCGGGGTGTCCCCCAAAATGTGTGGACAAGCACAGCGTGGTGAGGGTCAGAGAGTGAGTCTTCAGGCCGGGAAGGGGCATAAAAGGATACGTGAAGCCACCAGACAGAGAAAAATGGAAATATTTTCCCTAACTTATCCCTAAGGTGCAGTTAAGTGAAGAGTTGAACAGAGATTTTACCCTTATTTGCCTGGTTTCTCATGGCTGGTGTAAAACTGAAGATAAACCAAGGTTTGAATTTTTGGGGCCTCTTGGTTTCTTGAGCCTCAGGCTCAGCAGAAAGGCCGAGCTTTGGTTTTGCCAAAATTTCCCCTTCATCCCCCAACAGGAGGAGGTTACTGGGTTGGGGAAAACCAGTTTCTCCACACTGTTTCTCCACAGTTTGAGCCAAGTGCTTCGACAGCAATGACTGGGGGACAGAAGGATTCCCGTGAGAGCTGGCAACCGCATCATCTTCTTCTAAAAATATCTTCCAACAAAACAGAAAACCTGTCTGAAATAACCCATCTGAAGGAGCGGGATCCAGTTTGGGGCTCTCTGGAAGCCTCCGCTCGGCTCTCGGCTGCAGCACGGGCTGCGGGTCGCAGCTAAAGGGGGCTAATTAGAGCTTTCCATCCCCGGGAGATGCATCCTTCCTCATCCCTGGGAGACGCATCCTTCCTCATCCCTGGGAGATGCATCCTTCCTCATCCCTGGGAGACGCATCCTTCCTCATCCCTGGGAGATGCATCCTTCCTCATCCCTGGGAGACACATCCTTCCTCGAAGCAATGCTGGTGAGGAGATGAGCTTCTAGAAACCCTCTGTGTTAGAAGGTCTCTGCCGCGATGGAGTGCCAACCAGAGCGTCCTCCGCAGCCCCCACCGGAGGTGCAAGCCATGGGGAAAACGGGAAGGGAAAAACCAGGAGATTGGCAGGAATGTGGCTGGACTTTTTGTCATGGTGGCAGCCCTGCAGAGCAGCCGTGGTTCCGAGCGTCTGGGTGACTCCCACCCCTCCGGCCGTGGTTCCGAGCGTCCTTGTGCTGGGAGGAGCTGTGGGCCACCCGGCGTGACCGGCGAGTGGCTCACACATCCCTCCTCGAGCGCTGTCAAAAGTTTATTCCTCTCTCTGGGACTGCAAAAGGGGTTCCTGAAGTTGGTTTGTTGGTTTTTTGGAGGTTTTTTTTTTTTCTTCCCAAGGAGGAAAAAAAATTTTCACTTCCCCCTCCTCCTTCCCCGAGCGTGTTTAATCATTTGCCAGTTAGTCATATTCCTAAGAAAAGCAAACGTTGCGTGATGGTGAGTGACAGCTCCTGAAGAACTGGCACTAATTATATCTCGGCACTGAAAAAAATAACACGCCGGGCTGGCGAATCTTGCTGGGAGGGAGCCGGCTCTCCTCCCATGGCTCGTGTGAGCGGCTGGGCTGCCCCAAAATCACCGGGCAGCCGCTCTCCTGGCCCGCAGACCCCTGCTCCATCTCTCCCTGCTTGGGATGATTCACGCCCGTCTTGCTTTGGGTTTCATCCCATCCGTTTCCAAGCACAACGGGAAGCGTTCTGGGAGGTCTCCCTTCGACTTGTTCATCTTTGCTGGATTCCAACTGCCGCTCGCCCCCTCGGCAGCCAACGCTCCCCGAGCTGGCACTGTCAGCTCCTGCCTTCCCCTGCGCCGCGCGAGCGGCATCGCCGCCGCTTCCTCGGGTGCCGGGAGAAGCCGAGCTTTTTCTTTTTCTCCTGTTGCCCTCGCTGCAGCGTTACTCGGGGCTCTGCCAAAAGCTGTCGGCACTCACGGAGCTGCCGGTGAGTCGGGGGCAGCAGATGGAGGGATGAGCTGGTCTGGCTGGGGGTGTCCAGCTGGCTCTCGTTGTGTATTAACTCTCCTTTATTTCTCCTGCTGAGCGGGGTTGTGCTGCCCAGACACAGCCCTGCTCCTCCACCAGGATTTTCTCCCCTGCTGGGGCATCTGGGATAGCCGGAATGCCCTGTTTTGGGGGCATTTCTCTTAAGTTGCTCCCTCCCGTCCCCCACGGCTGGGCAGCTGGGGCCAGGGGCCAGCCCCATCCCGCTGCGGGACGTGGGGAAGGTGAGGACTTGGCACCGGGACTGTGTCACACTCCGTGTGCTGCTCTGGGCACCTTGAAGAGGTTTCAAGGATGAAAATACTGTAATTTTGAGGGGAAAAAAGATGCCCCTGTTTTTGCCTGGGGCAGCAGCAGGGAGGAAGGCGCTCGCGGGTACCCAGCGGTGGGATGCCTTGGGGTGCCTCTGCCGTGGCTGCCAGACCGTCGCTGGGACAGGCCCGAGCTGCTGGTGGGTGTCCAGCCCCCGAGGGATGGCTTCAAATCTGAAACAGCCCCAAAGGGCTGAGCCAGGCTGGCATGGCGGGGCTCTGGTGGCACCTTTCATGGGCGCTCTGCAAACAAGCCCTGGCTGCCGGCTGCTTCCCCTCCCCTTCCACGCTCACTCCAGGCTTTAGCTGGACACAGCATCCATCCAGCACCCAGACTGCGCACCCAGTACCAGCCCTGACCCTGGTCAGGGTGGTCACTTCCCTATTTCCAGCTAAGCAGAGACAGGTAATCCAAACAGGCCATGCCTCGGGGTGAAATCCCCTATATTTCTCTAAATTTGCGGTGCGCCAGGGCTGGGGGTCCTGTCCCCAACCCCAGCGCAGCACCTCGGAGCGCAGGAGGACGCGGGGATACTCCCCGGAGGGCAGGCAATGCTTCCAAAGACCGGGATCGGGGCTGGGTTTATTTTTCCCGATGTATCAGCGGTGTTTTTCCTGGATGGGGTTTTTTGTTTTCTTAAAAAGCCAAGCGGCTAAAAATAGCCCTCTGCTCGCTCGCCCGCGGTGTCCCGGCGTGAAGCCGGCGCAGGCTGCGTGCGGGGCCGACCTTCGGAGCCGCAGCTCCAGCAGCGGGAGCCCGGCCTCCTCCTGCTTCCCCCTCTGCCAGCTGCCTCCCGCGCCGGGCGAGGGGAAGCAGCTATTTTGCCTCTTGTTTGTCTCAAGAAACACCTGATGGGGAANTTTTTTTTTTTTTTCCTTCCCAAAATAGCCACCCAGCCACAGATTATCCCAAGCTGGGGGGTTTTTGGATCAGATTTAATTACACACCGGGCCGTAATGATCGTTTAGTTGCACGGCCGTTCAGCATCTCCCCCTCCCCATACGAGAGAGGGGGATGTGGGCATGGCTGTCGCCTCCGGCGTCGTGGACCTGGGGGTGCAGGGACCCAGCGAGACAGGATTTGAGGCGGGAGCTGGGGGGGTTGGGACTCAACAAGGTGGGATTTGCGGGGGCAGAGACTCAACGAGGCCGGGTTTGGGATGCAGGGACCCAACAGGGCAGGACTTGGAGGACTCAGGCAGCCAACAAGGCAGATTTGGGGACAGACACCCCACGAAGGAGGTGGGGAAGCGCCAATCCCTTCCCAAAGGATGAGTTTTGGGCTCTCCAAGCCCTTCTGGCCCTGGGGACAGCGGGGTCTGCAGAGGAGGAGCACGGACACGGGAGCAGCACCGGGCTGAGTTAAAGGGATTCACCCGCATCCTCCTCCCCGAGGTGTCTGAAAGCATTGCAGGGGGGGTTCGTGTGTAGCTCTAAGTTACGTACGGTGCGTAAAACACAAAAATGACCTTGGCGCTGGTTGCGGCAGTTGGGGCAGCAGGTAGCGAGTCAGCTGTGCCAGGAAATAAATAAATCGTGGGCTCCAGGCTGCTGTGCAGCCGTGACGCCGGCTGAGCCGCTTCCTGCCTCCTGAATACCTCCAGGTTGTCTCCGCTGGGTCAGAGGCAGCACGTGCGGGAGGGACGGGCTGTCTCCCCGGCCAAGGCCATGTCCCAGGCTCCCCCCTCGTACCCCCATCGCTTGGGGGGCAGCAAAAATGTGTGTGGCTGCGCCGGTCCCTGTGTTGCAGCCGGGGGTGAGACGGGCTGAGCAGACAGGGCTGGAGCGCTCGAAGCACAGAGCCACGTCGCTGCGTCCGCGGGGCCATCGCGGTGCCACATGCCTTTTTTCCCCATTTCACCCCTCTGGTGACAGCCACTCCCCGCAATGTCCCCATCCCCGGCGCTGCTCCAGGACCAGCTGTGTTAGAGGTTTTTCTGGTGTGGAGGAACACTGTGGGACCCACACAGCTTGTGCCAAGCGGCCGATGGAGCAGAGGGGCCACAGCCCAGTAATTCCTTCTCCAAGGTCACAGCGTTGCCAGCGTGAATAACTCCCAAAACGCTTGGGGACACAGTTGCTCACAAGGCTGGGCTTGATGGGGTCACAGCCACGTGGAGAGCACAGAGGTGGCAGGAGAGAGGGCCCCCCCAGCGCTGTCGATGCAACTGTGGCATCAGAGCACCCAAAACCACGCTCCTCTGCAATGCCTCTAGCGCTGGCCACCAAAGAGGCAACAGCCCAGGTGGTACCCAGAGGTTCTGGTCTCCCCCAGTGCCGTCCTCCTTTTGTTCTTCCCACCTTTTCTTTTCCACGCGGGATTTGTGAGGAGGAAGAATGCTCTTTTCTGAAACCCAGCACTGTTGGGAGCCCATTAAAGAGCTCTTCAAGCCTCGATCCTGTGGGAAAGAGCAAGGACGAACCTTTCTGGAGGCTGGAGGTTTCTCCCCTCTCTACTCCCCACTCTCAAGAGGCACCAAATTTGCCCGATCTGGAGGAAAAAGTGTGAGCGGACAAGCTGCATCCCCAGCAGGAGCAGCGGAGCTAAATATAGCCCATTTACACAAAACGAGAGCGTTGCGGTGAAACGGCGTCGATGAATACTATGGTGGTAATTAGCAGTTCCCTAATGAAGAGCTGAGAAAGCAGAGGGTGTCCCGGGGGAGAGCAGCACCTCTGCTGAGCACCGGAGGTGGGGGGCTACAGACGGTGGGGGTCTGCAGGGATGGATCTGGCAGAATTTCCACCCCTGAGTGCCCTGTAGAAGGGGCCAGGAGCCTCCTCTGGGACCGAATTGGGGAATAAATCCCCCGGTCTGGCATGGGAGAGAAGAAGGTGAAGCAAAGGGATCAGGCGGGTGGCCCCTGGGAGGTGCCCGACTGTGGGACAGGGATGGCCCATGGCAAGGAAACCCAGCAGGGAGAAAGGCTGGCAAGCACCGAGCCAGGGGGAGATGGGACCTGGCCACCTCGGTGCCCGGACTCCGTGACCCAGTGGCCTCATTCCCAAAGGAGCCAAACAGCCGCAGCCCCCCCGGCGCTGCTGGCGTCTCCCCTTTGCAAATCAAGGCACCGGCCGCCTCGCAAAGGGATCAGCCCTGGCACTCCCAGGAGCCAGTTTTTCCTGGGATATAGAAACAGCTTAAGGAGGGACGAGTATTTAACAAGCCAGGGGCAAGGAGCTCATGGGTGTCTCCTTCCATCACCCCAGAGCCACTCTGCAGCTCCCAGTTTCCCCCCGGCACCTGAGCCTGACATTGAGCACTGCGCTTCCCCGTATCCCTCTCTGGTCCCTGCCGGCTCCCAGCCCTGTGATGTCCCCAAACTTGAGCTTGTCACACGTCAGGGATCTGCCCGGACATCCCTGCAGCCCTGGGGGTGGGGAAAGAGCGCGGCGTATCAAACTGTCAGAAAGTTGTGATGAAGGGGAGTTTGGCCTGGAGTTGGTCGGGGTTGTGTTTTCTCCGTCACAAGCAGTGATTAGGGTAATGAAGGGATCCTCTCCCCTCTGCTGCCATCCCTATAGCAACCAGCAGCCGCTTCCCGTTAAACAAGTGACTCATCAAACACGATTACACTGATATCAGGGAAGATGATCGTGACTTCCAGCTCTGACAAGAGAGCTGACCTTTTGGGAGAAAATTTTTTTTTTTAAAAAAGGGAAATAACTCAAAAGGTGCAGTCCCGTACCTCGACCTCCCCATCCGTCCTCCCGCCCTCGCCCTGCCTGGGGACTCCCAGATGGCAAATAAAGGCAGATCGGATGCAAACAGTCTCTGCGCTGCGAAGTGTAAATCCCCCGTGGCTCCCTGCCGGCACTGGGAGGCGGGATCCACGGTGGGCAGCCGGCTGGTGACGGTGCCAGGGCTCCCTGCGGCACGCGGGACCCGCGGCTCGGTCCTGGCTGAGCCTGGGGTGACACGTCCCCGGGGCCAGGCGTGACCTGTGCCGTGCTCCCTGGTTCTGTCCGTGCCGCACATGGCGTTTCTGCCCGTGCCATGAACCCTGCTCCCATCTGTGCTGCGCATCACGTTCCTGCCAAGGCCATGCATCGTTCTTCTGCACGTGCCAGGGAAACTGCTGCTCTGCTCCCAGGAATCCACACCGAGACCTCCCCGATCCCTTCAAATTTGGCAGGTTTAACTTATTTGGATGGCCTTTCCCCACTGCTAGTTTTCTGCTTTCTCACTCCCTCTGCCAAAAGCCTTTCTGCCATAAATTTAGCCGTGGGAGTCGGGGGCACGATGTTTCCCAGCCAAAGGAGCTCCAGCGTTGCCGCGGGGAGAGGCACAGCACAGCTCTGGGGTAAAGCCCCCAGGGCAGAGGGAAATCCTTTGGGAATTTTCTGGTTTAAACCCCGGCCCAGAGGATGGAGGAGGCAGATTCCCAGTATATTTAGCAGCTCTCTGCTCCGGCTGGGTGTTCACGCTCCTGGAAATGTCTCTTTTACCCTGGGGAAATTTCCCCCCTGCTGAGACGCAGCCCTGGGCAGTGATGCCGAAGGAGAAAACGCAATGCCCAGAGGGAGAAAAATACTTCAGTACACCCAAAATACGGGTGCGTACGGACCAGGCTGAAGGTCAGGATGAGACCCAGGTTGCCAGCAAGCCCGGTTGCCCGCCGCGGCCATGGCCTGCCGGCATGCTGCCTGCAAACGCTGCCCTGCGCCCGGGGAAAGTCAGGAAGCCCTCACTGCTCCCACTGACATATCCATGGGCAGAAACAGCATCGCCCGCATCACGGATGAGACGTGAGACGGGGACCTCACGCCTGTGCCCTGAGCTGGGGGAGCAGCCGAACCTGTCGTACGCAGGGGGCTGAAATCTGCATTTGCTGTGTTGTTTCCGCAAAAGAATTTTAGGGGCAGCTGGGTGGTTTTAGCTCCTTTTGGGCCCCGTCCTGCTGGGCCAGGCAGGGCTCTGGCTCTGGTGCGGGCACGCAGGCAGTGGGAGGGCAGGGGGAGGCCACATCTCACACGAGCCCATGGGGCTGCTCCCGTCGGCTCCTGGCACTTGGCTCTATCCCGTTACAACTTTCCCTAACTCAAGCTGAATTTTTTCCCAGCCAAGCACTTGCTTTATGTTAATTATTTCCCTTACCAGCAAGCAGCAGTGACCTTTTTCTGACAAAGTCCTAACCCACCCCATGCTTCTGACCAAGGGTCTGGATCTGGGCAGTGTGGTCCCCAGCCTAATTCCAGGGAATGCGCCCATGCTCGGGAGATGCTTGGATGGGAGCCTGGCGCCGTGACTCCACGTAGGATCCTGTTTAAATGTCAGGAGCCAGAGTTAAAATCAATAAATAGAGAGGACCGGCTGTGCTTGGGCAAGGGGGGTGTCGGAGCTGCTTTTTGCTCGACTTCAAAGCTGAGAACTTGTTCCCCGGGTTTTATGAAACCCAACGTCCTTCCTGCCCAGCGGGAAAGGAACTGGGGAGGCTGGAGGTCCTTTGAGCGCTGCCGCGGGGGGCTTTTCCCCGCTGGGTGGGCTGCCTGACCCCCCTCCCCCCCGCGCCGGCACATCGGGAGGGATCAGCACAGAGGTTTAGCGCTTACAATGGAGCAATAAATCCATCCCCACTGGCATGCGGAGGCCACAAATTTCTTTCGGAGCTGATGTATCCCTGGCTCCAGGGCAGCTGATGGCTTTTCCGCATGGACCTGGGACATTCCTGGTCCTCAGACCCATGTCCCTACCAGGGCTCAGGGGTTCTGGTGGTACCAACGTGGGCGCAGCAGCCCAGGTCCGCCGGAGCAGCTCGCTCCAAGCCTGGCTTTGGAAAGCTCACGCTGGTGGCAGCAGGCGGCAGGGAGACCAGCAGGAAGGGAAGGCTGCCCTGCACTCAGCTGCAAAAAGACTCCAGATTTTCTTTTTTTTCTTAAAGAATCTTATTTTGCCCCTTCTAAAACCACAGAAAACCTTCCTGACCTCTGTGCCACATCGAGTAGATTAGGTTAGTGTTAATTATTAATTATCCCAATCATTTGCCCTAATATTTTGCCTCACATCCTCCACGCTCCTGGCATTCCCTGTGGGGTGATGAATCGCAGCGCAGGAGAAGCACAGTCACTCCTGATGAGGCAGCCAGCCGGACCACCAAACACAGCCTGGGAGAAGGAGGAAAACACAGTGCAAAAGCCCTTTATTTCAGAAAAACCAGCCTGGCCCAGAAGCGCTGCCCGCCAGAGCCGGGCTGACATATGGTGACACGGTGGGTGCCAGCGAAGGGGCTTCAAAACGTGTTCCTGTGGCTCGGGCAAGCGGCGGAGCTGTAGGACTTGGAGCAAAAGCATTTGGATGGGAACGGTACCGCTGAAGGGAGGAGGAAAAAACTCTCCCCCTGGTTTGGCCTGAGTGCTGGGAACCGGGAGGAGAAGCCAGAGCCTTCCAGTCACGCAGGGCTGCTCCCTCCCTCCTGGCACAGCTTGGCATCGCCCCCGCTCATCTGCCCTGGGGGACCTGTCCCCGTGCGGGTGACATTTGGGTCCTGTCCCTGTGCACGGGGCAATAGGATCCTGTCCCCATGCAGGTGCCAGCGGGATGCAGGGATGCAGGGATGCAGGAATGCAGGCTGTCCCCAAGCAGGGGTGGCCCAGAGCTGCTGCCAGAGCGTGGCTGAGCCCGTTCCCACCGATGGGAATCCCCGACAGCCTCCTGCGGCACACGTTGGGTGCGAGCCGGGGTGCAGCGTGACCCACCCCACCTCCCCTTGCTCCCCGCATCCCTCCAAAGCTGCCATGAAACTGGGGAGCGTTCACAGCAGCCGCGTGTCTAATTGCAACGGGGCAGCCAAACATGGTGTCCCCAACATCTTCGCACCGGCCGAGCCGGAGGAATCTCGTTTTGGTGCGGGAAGGTCCCGCACAGCTTGGGAGCATGGGGCAGGCTGGGACCATCCATCCGCCCGTAGCTCCCCGAGAGGTACAAATAAGGTTGCACGGTGCTGTTGCAGCAGGATGGAGGAGGTCACTCCTGCAGGGAGGGCCCTCAAACAGGTCCATCCCAGCCACCTGTGAGAGAGGTTTTTCAGCCAAATCAACCGTTTTTCAGCAGGGCTGGATGACTCTGTAAGCCAGACTCCTGCCTGCCGCCGCCTCCTCCGCTGCCTGGGTTTGACATTGGCACCTCAACCCCCAAACCCACCACGGAGCCCTGGTCCTTCCTCCTGCCGAGCTGGGAGGCTGGAGCCCAGCAGCCGGAGCGGCGCTGGGAGAAGTCCCCACTCTCCGGCGGCAGCGGCGGTGAGAAAATGGCCTAATTTCCACCTCGTATTCGCAAAGATTATGCAAAGCCTGTGAATGTAGGACTTGACGCGCTCTCCAGCGGTGCAGGGCCCCGACGTTTTAGGGAGGCTGGCGGGTGCAGCGCGCTTGTTTGCCACCCTGATTAGTCAGCACTGCTAATTATAGCCACGCTTTTCCTTCTTATAGCTCTTCAAGCGCCGTTGGAGTAATAGGGAACAACAGAGGGAACAACTGAAATAAGGCTGCGTCCGCTCGCTGCGGAAAAGATGCCGGTAGAAATAGAGGGGTGAATTTCCAGCGGTGCGGCTTTGCACGCGAGTCTTGAGGGGTCTCAAGGCAACGAGCTCACGGGTTCGCCGGTTCGGCTGCGGGATGCTCTGGCAGGAGCGGCAGCTAGGGTGGGAAAATGTCATGCGGTGCAGGGAGGTAATGATGTTTCCCCAAGGAAAAGAAATAAAGCTGGTTTTAATGCTCTTAGGGGAAAAAAAAAAAAAAAGATGGCGAATTGCATCACGTCTATTTTGTCAAACGTGTCCCAGGCGTGGTTTTATCACAGCCCGTGATGGATAGCGGAGGATGCCCAGTCGGGCTCCCCGCATGGCTGCGGAGCCGGGGCAGCGGCTGAGGAGCCCCGCGGCACTACCAGCCCTCGGCGGGGGCACAGGGCTCCCCGCGTAGCCCAGGGCAACTAAACCCAGCCGCCCGCTGGCTCGGTTGCCTGCGGTGTTCAGGGCATTTTGGTTGCTTTTCGCAAAACCAACACACAGGGGCAAAAATGGTAGCAGTCCATCTCCTTTTTGCAGATTATTGGCATCGGAGTTCCTCCTCTTGTCTCCTTCCGCAGACTTGTTACAGGCGGGCTCTGCCTTAGATGGCCAGGTCATTAGTGATTGCCACCCTGCAACCCACTCAGCCATTCATTAGCTCATTAGAGCCACCTAATTAATCACCACGAAGTTCTGGCTGTAGAAATAGCTGCTGTGATGCAACACAGAGACAGAGATAGAGATTCAGTGGCTTCCATGTTTGTCTCCTGCCTGCCAAGCAGCCACGTTGCCAGCCACTTGGTTTTTAACCAAAAAAAGCACAATTTCAAGGGCAGAATGAGACCCAGGTCAGGTCCTGGCAGCCGGTGGGGTACACTGCATCCCCACGGGGCAGTGCATGGGGGGGACCGTGCGTGGCGGTGAGCACTGAGCTTCCTCCCAGGGGCCAAAAGCCAAGGAGGAAGATGAGAAATGAAGATGGGCAATGACAAGGGAAAGCCTCCTCCTTGCCGAACGACATTCCCAGGTGAGCCTGCTGGCCTCTCGCTGTGTAATTACGGCATCAGGCTTTTGCTGGTGACTTGGATTAGCTTTGCTTTTTACTCCTCGCTACGGAGTCTGTAGTTTGAATATAGATAAAGCATACTTAATATATTGTCAAAACGCTCTTGCAGATGCGCAGGGAGCTTAGACCATTATATGCAACCGTGAGAGCCAGATGCTCAAATACTCCAAACACGATGTGGGGCGGCACATCCTCACGGGTGCAACGCCGCTCGCAGCCGGGGCAGCTCTGGAGGCGGCGTGCCTTGCTTTAAAAATGGGCAGATAATGTCATTTTTGTCACTGATGGCTTAAGGAAACCATGACACTCCTGGAAGGCCCTGGCTGCCCTGGCACGGACAATTCCCTCTTTCAGACGGACGGACAGACGTGCTGGCCCCTGTGTAGCTGCTGAATGCTGGCAGCCCCTCCGCTGCCACTCAGTGCCCAGGTGCAGGCACCAGCACCACTGAGAGGGTCTGGGGGCATCCCGAAATGACTCCCAGCTAGGAGGGAAACGATGAGGAAGGCTGTTGTGTGGCCAGCACACCGGGCGGTTTATGTTCCCCGCGGCATGGGACCAGAGGGAGGTGAGGCTGGAGATGTGTTGGCACAGCCCTGAGGCCCCTTGTACATGGGGGGGCACAGAGCCAAGTGGTGAAACCCCCAAAAACCTCATCGGAGACGTGGAGCTGCTCCTCCCTGGCTGTTGCAGGAGGGCAAACAGCCCCGGTTGCTGGGCGAGAAGCCCATTGCGACGAGCACGTGGAAAGGGGGCACCTCTCGAGTGGAGCGGGATAACACCTGCGGGGTCTGGTACTCCCCGCAGGATGTGGGAAAAGCATCCCGGGATTGTGCCAAACTTGTGGTGGGACGTCGAGGGGAGGCACTGTTGGTGGGGAAGGGAGGCAGCAGGGTGGTTTGGGACTGCCAGGGCCACCGTGGGGCCGGGGGATCAACCGACACACCCGGGTGTTTGAGTGTGTCTCAGCGAGGGAGGCTGCAGGAGGGCTTGGATGCCGGAGGGAGTGGGAGGTCCAAGCCAACCAGCAAGACCAGGGGGTTTGGGGGCAACTGAGACCCGTTGTGGGGTGTGTGTCTGTGCAAGGGACAGCTATGGATGAGAGGACCCAAGGGCCAAACTGGGGCAACTGGATATCTGAGGGCACTCACTGGAGGGATGCTACATCCCTGCTCAGCCTCACTGCCGGCTGGACCTGGGGTTCCGGAGCTGCAGCAGCCTCCTGTCTGCCGGGTGGGGGTTCAGCAGCCCCCGGCAGATCCCTTGGGGACAGCAGGGCCATTCCTGCAGCTGCTCGCGGCCCATCAGCCTGCTTGGGCTGAGGCCGCCCGCACTCATCTCAGCCTGGGGTCCCCGGGCGGGCTGTGTCCCCGCAGAGCACCTCGCCCGGCCGTCACATCCCCTCTGCCGCAGCGGCTCCGGCCAGCCCGGCTTCTGCACCCACCTCCTGGCAGAAGCAGCTGCCGATGGGAGTCAATCAGAGCTCCTCACCCGCCTCCCCGCTCCCAGGCGGTGCGTAATTACTGGGAGCGGGAGCGAATTCATTCAGCTCTTCGCTCAGATTTCCTCCGCCCCTTTTCATGCTGCTCATGTCACCCGGCACACAACGGCGCGCAGTCACGCGGCCGGCGGCCCCAGGTAGATGATGATTCAAGTCCCCTGGGATGGGGCTTGGCCTGATTAAGAACCCAGATGCTCCTAACTGGGACAATTGGGTTCAGCCAAAACCACTGATATTCACCTAAATATCTTTGCACATCAAGAGCTGGAAATCCTTCCCGGCATGGAGCTCGCTGCGCTGCATAGCTACAGCCTGGGAGAGAGAGGGGGATGCAGGAGTAAAGCTGGAGTGTTATGAAACCAGCAGGAGAGCGGGGAGAAGGTGTAGCTGAAATACCGCCGACACGGGAGCTGAGCATCCCTGCTTCGGAGATCCTGCTCCCCCTCCGAATCACGGAGCTGTTTGCGGCCGGAAAAATAACTGTGCCTTTGGGATTTGTTCCTTTCCAGGCAGATCTTTTCCCAAATGGTCGGGAAGGGAGCCTCGGGGGTGGGTGGATGCTGCGGTGCGGGGATGGGGACAGACCCCTGCGCCCATCACCCCCGGGCAGGTCCCCTGGCACAGGGGGGTGGGCGCTGGGCTGGGCAGCCTGGGCGAAGCTCCCAGGTGTTGATCCTGCTCATCCCAACTTTTACGCCGGCTGGAGGGAAGCCCGTACGATGTCTCCCCCACCGGGGGGGATGCACCTGCCCCAGCCTGGTTGCACGGGGTCCTCTGAAAACCCCCAGCTGCCGGCTCCTGGGGGCACAGGGGGGTCGGCACCGCTGTCCCTGGGCATCGCCCTTGAAGAGCGGGGCAGGCGAGCCGCGCCACGCCGGATCAGTCCCGTCCCCCCCCTTCCCCGTCAGATCCCCGCGTCCCTCGGCACAAGCGGTAAAAATAACCCTTGGCGAGGCCTGGCTGGCGCCCAAACCGCGTCCGCAGCAGGCAGGTGCGCAGGGCCCCGACCTTGGGGAGGCGCGTCGGGGTGGCGGGAGAGCGGATGAATGAACGGCGGGGCGGGTGCGTGCAGGGGTGCGTGCGGGCGCGCGCACCCCCTCGTGCGTGGGGATGGGGATGGAGCGGGGAGCCAGCCTCGTTGTTATTCCGATCACAGCGGCTCTGATTCACAGACTTGGATCATGAATATAAGTGAAGACTTTGACGTCAGAGTTGAGATTTATCAGCAGATCCAATGGGGCAGGAATATTAAGTGCAAGTCGATGCCAGCTCTCTGCCAACGCTGTTAGCAATGCTCGCCCAGGAATGAGGCTTAACACCAAGGACTGGAAGGACTGGGAAGGCGAAAAATAAACACGGGGGGAAGCAAGCTGATCCTCGAGCATTAAACCCAGGTAAAGCGACACCCCCCCGGCGGCAGCGGCTGCCCCCCGCGCTGGGCC
>VZSF01003958.1:2291-32391 GCA_013398295.1 Chionis minor | reverse complement strand
TTGGGTCCGTGGGGTGATGTGTTCCCTCCTTCCGCGCTGCTCGTTTACATGGGGGGGGGGCGGATTTTCATCCAAAGACGGGTCCGGGCTTGCTGGGGTCCCCTCGAGGGAAACCTCTGTAACCGCGCGTGTGTCCTGGCGTGTTATTCCGGATACTACCAGTTTAACTCGCTTCATTAGAGAAGCTATGGTACCCTCACATTCCTCTACTGTCTCATGTGCTTTGTGGTGTTAGTGAGACCATGATGAAGTGTCCTTTATCTTGTGCTTTCTTTTTGGCCGAGAAGTGGAGTAGTGCGTGCATTCCCTTAAAAAGCTAGCAAGAAACCAAGCAACCTTCAGTGAGATGGTAGGGTTCGGGGTGAAACGCGTAGGGTGGCTCAGGGAGGAGGTGGTGGGTGCTGCTCTGGGGCCTGGCGTGAGGACAGCTGGGTGGCTGCAGCAGAAGACGCCTCCCACCACCGGCTGAGCCTGGTGTCCCAAACACGTTGCTCTCCTTTAGAGAAGGATGCCGTGACCTCCAGCATCCAAAATGCCCCTCTTCAAAGCAGGAAGGTTCTGCTGCACCACGGGCAAAACAGAGGAAGGTTCCTACCAACGCAATCCGACGGCACCACCGCCGCCAAGCCGCGGAATCTCCATGGAAGACAGAAGCGTTCTTGCTTTGTGAGTGGGGACGAAGCCACTTTATGGCTGGATACAGGCAGAACTGTATTTTCTCTCTGGATCCGTGCAATGGAATTTCCTGCTCCTCAGAGCTAAGTGCACATGAGAAAGCTATGAATCTCCAAAGCGTGCCTGGGGCTTGGACTTACTGCCTACCTTTGAAAGGGGGCCAGTCTCTCTTTTTTTTGGTTTCATTTCCTTTCTGTTTTGAATACCTTGGGCAATGGGCAGTAGGCACAATGTTGAATCAGCATACATTTAAAAGTAAATATATATAATAAGAAAGAGTAATATATATATAAAACCCACTTTTCTCTGCTCATTTTATTTCTTCTGGTTTCTGTAAGTGCAGCCAGGTCCCTGCAGCTCCTCAGTGTGAAAACTCAAGACAGAGCGAGTTTAAACTGTTTTTGAAGCTTTGTGAACATTTTGAAAAGTTTTTATACAATCTGATCTAGAAGACAGTATTTGTTTCTCATTTTGTACCTTTAAATGAAATGTAGATTAACTAATCGGCTCAAGAGAAACCTTGACGTGAAAAAAGTTGCATTTTCTTGGCTTTCCAGTCAATTACCTATTGCTGAAGATTTTGATTTTAACCATGTTCTTTTTAGAGTTTAATTGTGTACTTGAAACTTGTCTCAGCTGGATGGATCCATTGATCAGCTTTGACAAAGGCAGACAAGGGTTAATGGAAAATAATTTTCCCCCGTGGCCCCCCACAGCAGTAGGAGGAAGACTTGGGATGTGAGGAGCTAAAGCCAAGGATACTGTCCCTTGCCAGGCAGCTGAGTTAGAGAGGAGGTGGAGATGTCCTCACCGAAATGTTTGGTACTCGCCCAAAGACATTTACCGCAACTTTGTGGAAGGCAAATTCTGCTGCCTAAATTCTGGTCCTTGCACTAAGGAGACTTTTCTTCTGCTGCACTAATCCAACTCACAGCCAGTGTCAAGATGCCGTGCAAGTATATTGCATGCTCAGATTTAGTCTAAAATGCCGATCTCGGTTCTTTTCGGGTGATGCTCTAGGACCTCTCTCTTGGAGGCTGTTAAAGGTGGCCATAGAAGTTGCTAAAAACACTTGATAGGCTCCAGCAAGTGTCTCAAGAAATCGCCTCTAAACAGCATTTTGATAAATTGGCATTTTGGCAGTCTTTCCCCTAAAAAGAATAAATATGCATTTTTCTAGGTGTTTTTTTTTCCTTTGTTGGTTTCCCTCTTCTTTTTCTTCAACAAAAAGAGGGGAAAACAAGGAGAAGTGAGGAAGAAGATAAGGAAGTATGAGCCCACCTGCCATGCATTGCGTTGTGGAAGTCTCTGACCATTTAACTGCACCTTTGCTTTGGTGGGTTTTCTCCCCTCAAGAAAATCTTTCACTGGAAAAAGTTTTGAGTGACAATGCGGACAGCAGTGAGGACTTCGGATGTTGGAGCTTCCTTATGTTGGACGTCAGGAGAGCTAACTTAAAACTTTAAAACACTTACCTAGTGAGTAATGCTGTGCGCTGGGTGGGAATGCCCCGTTGTCCTTTGGGACATGTACAGTGTGGAATACAGGGCCTGATTTTGGATGAGGTCATGTTGCCATGAACGACAGCCTGTGAATGTAATGATACCGCATGTGGATGGGGCACCAACTATAAGAGGAGCACCGGAAAACAGAAAGGGTTTTCCAGCACAGTGAATCCTCTGTAGATTCACTGAAGATCCAAAACAGCCGGAAACATGGTGAAAAGAGCCAAGCAGCTCCCGTCTAGCTCCTGGGCATCATGAGAAGGACACAGAGCAGCCGGAGTACGGCCCATCGTTCTCTGTTTTCTGGTACTGAATGTATTGCTAAGCCTCCTCTGGCCGGGATTCCTATGTCACAAGTCATTAGAGCAGTTGAGGTCTACAAAAGCCATTGATTCAGTGATGGTGCGTTTCAGATGAGATACACGGGGACAGTGGCAGTTCTGCAAGGCACAAGGTCTTTAGCAAGACCTTTAGCAAGGTCTTTAGTGACAATTTGCAGGTGTCCTTCTATTTCCACTGAGCCTCTGGGGCCACTCCAGCTGGAAGCTGGGCCTGCTTGGAGAGGGCTGGTTGGCGTTTAGTTGGGAAGACCTCTGTGTCCTCCCCCTGGCAAACGGCCCAGATCTTGCCATTGTACCTTCAAAAACTGAGCTTCACAAATAGCTTTTGGTAAAAAGGTGAAGGAGCCAGAGCCTGGCCCTGCTTACACTCGCATCACTTCTGGACCCTACAGGGGCTGCTCTAGATTTACAGCAGTGGAAAAAAGCAGAAAATTGGCCTTGAGCAATTACATGAGGTATCTAACCAGCCCCAAGCTCGTGGCAGAGATCAGCGTAGCCAGGACAATGAATCCGCTGCTTATTTGGTTGATTTATTTACAGGTTTCTGCTCGTCTTTGGCTTTTCTACCATGAGTTGGTGGCAAGCAGAATATAGGTACGGAATGCTTTCTGTGTTGCTGGTCAGCTGGTTTACTTGAGGGGATGAGGAAAGGGCGAGGAGGAGAAAGAAAGAGAAAACATTCCTGGAATATACTGTGAAAAGGCCAGGGACACCGTTGGATGGGACGTAACCACAGCTGCACGAGCGCCCTGAGTTTCATGGAGATGTGCTGGTGGTGGGTGTGAGCTTGTACATGGACAACAAGCCCTTGTCCCTGTCCCGGCATGTTTCAACTGGGAAATTTAAAAAAAAAAAAAAAAAAAGAAGAACCTAATACAATGTATAGACTCTACCGACAAAGTTTCTTAGGGTTTTTTTCCTTTCCGTTTTGTTCAGTTTCAGACTTTGAGCAGTGAAAACGTCTCTTTTTAGCCAACTTCATTTCAGTAACCAGCAGTAAATATCTCAAGGATCTCAGTCCTGATGTGGCAGCCGCAATTTGCTCATCTCAAACGAAGAGTTTTAATTGAACTTTGAATAAAAACCCAAGAAACCGTTAATGTTCTCAGTAGGTGATGAAGTACCTCTTTCTTGCAGAAGCATCAAATTTAGGGTGTGGGAGGTCCCTATAAAGCCACTGATCTTGGTAATCACTTGTGTTGTATTGACCAGCATTGACAACTCACCTAATTGTTAACAATTAATTAACAGCTCACTTTTAATTGTCAGGAATAATTGTTCAATGTAATGGTATTTCCTTGTAACACCTTTCATTCACGCGGAACTTTTTCTCTCGCTGAGGCCGTCGTGCTGCCGTACAGCTGGCAGCTTCACTTCTACCATTTGTACTTTTTCTGTTAAAAATGCAGTTGCCTGGTGCAAAATACTCCGAGAGCCGCCCTTCCTGCTGTCCCTGCATCCCTGGGAATGGAGCTTTCTCATTCATGTTGGAAAACTCTGTAATATAGAGTATTATAGAGATAAAATGGATTTTACGTAGAGAAGACCCAAATCGGAGAGGACGGTCCAAAGCTGTTTTGCCCCTGACTTTCAGGGATGTGAATAAATTGTCCCCAACTCCAAGGGTAATAGTTGCCTTCGCAAATTCTGCTCGCTGTCAAGAGTAATTGTGTCTAAACCAAGGTCATTCCTTCGCAATTCCAGCAGGCTGCAGCGGGCAGGACGCTGGATGTCTGACAGCACACCGTGTCAATAGACACTGGAATCACAAGCACAGGTTTACGACCTTCTGGCAGGATGTGGGAACTGGGAAACATCTGGCTTGTCCCAGCAAAAGCTCTTTTCCAACTGGGCAGTATCTGGCTAAGGACGAGACGTCTCTACACTGCGTAGAGAGCGATAAGGACTGGGCTGGTTTCTGATGTCCCTGGTGAGAAGGTCAGGATCAGGCCCCAGGCAGGATGAAGAGCATACTCCCTAGAGAGTGAATCCTCCCGCTCGGAGGGAGGGATGAGTTTCTGGTGGCAAAACTCAGCAAGAGACAGAACCAGACCGAGGTGGCCCAGGGCCAGGTCCTGCCCTGCAGTCACCAGCACAGCCCTGCAGTCGCCCTCCTGGGGCTCTGAAACCCAGATCGGCCTGGCCAGGCTTCGGGCAGTGTCTGTCGGAGCTGCCTTCGGCAGCGCAGAGGGACAGAGTGGGAGTCGATCATCCCTGTTCCCAAACCTGCCTCCCGTCCCACCTGCTTCCTCAGGAACGAGGCCATTTCCCAGCAATCAGGACAGCAACTTATTTTGAAGTGTTTTCATGAGCCTTTTAAGTTGACCGGGAAAGTTGATCTCAAAGAAAAATGTACAGTTATCATTCAATTACGGTTAAATCAAGCCCCTTCAATGCACTTTATGAACGAGTGAAAACAAATCAATGCTGTTATTGCACTGTATCTCTATTGTGTATAATATTATACATTCATCTGTAAGAGTAATTTATTTTTATTACTGTAAATAAAAATGTTAAAGTGATTTGTCAAGAGGATATCCAAAAAATAGGGGGTAGGGGGGGTTAAAATTAAAACATTGAAGATCTGGGCTCCTGTCCCAGCTATGTGCCACACTGTGTGTGTCTGTGTTTTTATTTCAGCTGAAATGAGTCCAGTACAGGTTTCTGCTTTTCTTCACCTCGGGTCCATGTTTCCCCTTGGATGGCAATGAGCTGGTTGAGGGCAAGAACTCCTTGAGCCCTCTATGGTATGGATTGGGAAGGGACGGCTCCTGCCGCTCGGAGCCTCCGCGCAAAAGGCTGGAGACTTTTCCATCAGCAAGCCATTCCCTGCCCTCTGATTACCCAGGCGGTCAGGGATTAAATACTCATGGGAATGAATTGATCTTTGAGAGCTGGTTTCTCCAAATGAAGGGTTATAGAGATATCACAGCTTTCTGCCGCTGCTTCTGTGCCCCGGCCTCTAATAGAGAAGGGACTATCACAGGGCTGATAACCCACAGCAAAGGGACACAGCCAGGGCAAGCTGACAAAAAGCCAAACCCAAATCTACTTTAACCTCTTAAAATCTTTATTTTTAATTTTTTTTTTTTTTTTAATTATTACCACATGCATAAAGTGTCAACAGTTTGGGATTAAGATGACATTTTTTGAACAAATGTAGTTACAAGCGGTGCTTCAGATCGTTCCAGGTTTCCTCTCTACACTGTACAGAAGAAAGCTTGTGTTGCGACCGACGTAGTCCCTACCTTTCCGTCATCGTGTCACGACAGGCAGAACCCACAACACTGGGGAGAAATACACTTGTTCACACGTAGCAACTGGGTACGGTAGATAGATACAAGCAGCAACATCTACTCACCTATTGACTAAGTGCACATGGTTAAAAGACCCCATCAGACAGTGAACATCTCCTTCTTTTTTTAATATCAACTATATAATAATGGAAACCAAGTTATGGCATGTAGTGGGTGACTCTCCCATGGGAGAGACACCCGTCTCCCATCAGCTGCTTCTATCAAAAGGCAAGTTGAAGGAAATATGGGTAATACTTCTGCCGGTATTAAAAAATGAGCCTTTTGCAGGAGCATTGGGGCAGCCCCACTGATGCTAAGCACTCCGAGAGGCCAACCACAAGGTGCCACCTCCTTGTCCCCACTGTGCCACCCCTGCAGAGCCAGAGCAAATTGGCCCCAACCCTGGCTCCAGGCTGTACGTATGAAAGACCGGTGCCAAAAGGGGAGAAAACTGCTTTTAAAAGGCTCGGCACAAGCTGGCCACTCACAGATGCTCTATTTTAGGAAGATGGGTTGCCCCAGTGCTCCAGGAGGTCTCCCTAAGCTGAGACCATTACCCTGCTGAGTTTGGGTAACGCAGGGAGGGTTTTGGGGTGTCTGAGGTGCTCTCAGCCCAGCCTGAGCTAGCCTTGATCCCTGGGCTGCCGCGTGCAGGGCACAGGGGATGACCCTCACCTGCCTTCAATGCCCCCCAAAATAATGCTCCTGCAGCGCCTGGCCTCACCCAGAGGTGCTTGTGCTCCTGCTCACTCTGAGGGTGATGGAAACGTGGCAGCGAGATGGCTCCTATCCTGCCGCAGCAGCCAGCGTTGCCCCAACGGCCCTGGGCTGGGGCAGGAGGAGGAGGAGGAGGAGGAGAAGGAAGAGGAAGGCTCTCCAGCCTGCATGCTTGTCCCACGGCGGCAGCAATTCACATACCCTGGAGCAAACCCACCAGCACATGCATGTCCCACAGCAAAGTGGTGACAGGGTTTGTACCCTCCCTCCATGCCCACCGCATCCTCTCGGGGACTGTCCCTGTGCCGAAGGCGCAACGCTTGCACGTGCGCCCAGAGGCGTGCGGTTGCCAGAGCAGGATTTCCTTGGGTTGGCCAAGATCGGAGTAAAAGCTGCTTCCAGAACTACCCCTGCGCAGCTGTGGGGGTAACACCCCATGCGCAAGGAAGGAGCAATCCCGGCGGATGCCTCGCGGTCCCGGCAGGGCCAGGTTTCCACCCCTGCTGAGCATCAGGAATGCTTGGGAACGCTCTGCCCTACCTCAGCTGGACAAGCCCACCGGTGCGGTGAAGCCCCGCGCTCCTTGGCAATGCAATGTGGACCTCCAGAAAAGGCACTTGTGTCAGTAAGGAGCTGCCACGCCGCTGCGGCCCCGCTGCTGTCCCGACGGGAACGCCGGACCCGAGCCCTGCGCATGACACGGCACAGCCGGAAGCGGAGGGGAGGAAAGCACAGCAACACCTCAGCATCAACCCAAACTCACGCCCGAATATCCTGTTTCACATTCCCCCGGGCAAGTCAAGCAGCCCCAAAATGAATGAAGTATATTAAGACGGGGAGCCATCAGCCCCGAAATGCTCCCAAAAATGCATTTCGGAGAAAAACCTTTCTTTTTGGTGGAGATTTTCTTTCTTTTTCCTAATCTGCTCTGATCTGAGATGAAAGGCACCTCAAAGAGAGGCCCCATTTGTGAAAAACTGACCAGAACTAAAGGTAGACCTGAAACATCTGAGTATAAAAACAACTTTGGTGGTGGTGAAGGGGAGTGTTGGTGCTCCTAACAGTGTGATTTTTGGAGACCTGGCAGGACTGTGACAAATATGCACCTGCTGCCAGCAGGAAATCAACAACTCCTCAACGTGCATCACCCACCGTAACATCATCAGGCTCAAAGTCCACTTTCTTTCTAATGCAAGATATTTATGGTTGTTTTTTTCATGGCAAGGAGTGACTTTCTATGGAGTAAGTGTTCCCAGCTGAGGCATAAGGCATACACAAGCATCAGTAACAGGTGAAGATCAATGGAATTTCAAACACTTGAGCTGGGTTGGGGCCTTCAGGGACCAAAGCATCTCCTAAAGTGCTGGAGACCCACCTCCTTGTTGCACCATGGGCTGATGTGCTGTTTGCTTTTAAGCACTGGCTTCTTAGGAATTTATTTTTGAAAGTGGTTGTGGTGACAACTGCTTGATTTTTTTTTTTTTTTTTGGTTGCTACCTGGGAAGGAATCACAGAATCACAGAATGGCAGGGGTTGGCAGGGACCTCTGGAGATCATCTGGTCCAACCCTCCTGCCAGAGCAGGTCCACCTCCAGCAGGTGGCACAGGATGGCGTCCAGGTGGGTTTTGAACATCTCCAATGTCGGAGACACCACCGCCTCTCTGGGCAGCCTGTGCCAGGGCTCTGCCACCCTCAAAGGAAAGAAGTTCATGTTCAGCTGAAACTTCCTATATTCAAGTTCGTACCCATTGCCCCTTGTCCTATCACTGGGCACCACTGAAAAAAGCCTGGCACCCTCCTCCCGGCACCCTCCCTTTAAGGATTTGTAAACATTGATGAGACCCCCCCTCAGCCTTCTCTTCTCTACACTAAAAAGACCCAACTCCCTCAGCCTTTCCTCATCAGAAAGATGCTCCAGCCCCCTCATCATTTTTGCAGCCCTTTGCTGTCCCCTCTCCAGCAGTTCCCTGTCCTTCTTAAACTGGGGAGCCCAGCACTGAACGCAGTACTCCAGATGTGGCCTCACCAGGGCAGAGTAGAGGGGGAGGATGACCTCCCTCCACCTGCTGGCCACACTCCTCTTGATGCGCCCCAGGATGCCATTGTCCTTCTTGGCCACCAGGGCACATTGCTGGCTCATGGGCATCCTGTTGTCCACCAGGACTCCCAGGTCCCTCTCTGCACAGCTGCTTTCCAGCAGCTCAGCCCCCAACCTGTACTGATGCGGGGGGTTATTCCTCCCCAGGTGCAGGACCCTACACTTGCTTTTGTTGAATTTCATACGGTTTCTCTCTGCCCAACTCTCCAGCCTGTCCAGGTCACGCTGAACGGCAGCACGGCCTTCTGGGGTGTCAGCCACCCCTCCCAGCTTCGTGTCATCAGCAAACTGGCTGATGGCACACTCCATCCTGTCATCCAGGTCGTTGATGAATGCATTGACCAGGACTGGACCCAGTACCGATCTCTGAGGAACACCACTAGTCACAGGCCTCCAACTAGACTCTGCCCCACTGATCACAACCCTCTGAGACCTACCTGCCAGCCAGTTTTCAATCCACCCCACTGTCCTTTCATCTAATCCACACTTCCTAAGCTTGCCTACGAGGATGCTGTGGGAGACGGTGTCAAAAGCCTTGCTGAAGTCAAAGTAGACAGCATCCACTGCCCTCCCCTCATCTATCCATCCAGTCCAGCCATTGTAGAAGGCTATCAGATTAGTCAGACATGACTTCCCCTTGGTGAATCCATGTTGACTACTTTTGATAACCCTCTTTTCCTCCAGATGCTTGGAGATGACGCCCAGAACGAGCTGTTCCACTATCTTTCCAGGGATGGAGGTGAGGCTGACCGGCCTGTAGTTTCCTGGATCCTCATTCTTGACCTTTTTGAATACTGGAGTGACACTGGCTTTCCTCCAGTCCTCAGGCACCTCGCCTGTTCTCCAGGACCTTTCAAAGATGATGGCGAGCAGACCAGCAATGACTTCTGCAACCTTCTCTGCATTGTCTGTCATCATGGCACCTGTCTCATTCAACAGGGGGCCCACTTTCTCTCTAGTTTTTCTTTTGCCTCCAATGTACTTGAAGAAACAAGAATGCCAGGTGTGACCTTCCCTCAAGGTCCAAGGGAAGGAGAGAGACCAGATATTCCTTCTGGAAATCACGTGTAAATTGTTTGTTTGCTTTTTAGGTTTGTGGTAGGTTTTTTGTTTTAGACTCCTCAGCTGAGCTACCCCAGATCAAAGGGTAGCTTTTAAATGGTTGGCCTTAATGTACCAGCATGGTTTACACACTGGTCTGTGGGCCACAAATGGTCTGGTGAAGCAGGTTGCTGGAACTGCTGCCATCTAACTATTGAACTGCAGCATACCAGCTGCACATCCTGGCTTTCTGCAGTTGGTGCCCGTCCTTCCCTCTCGGGTGTTTATTCTGCAGTACACTTTAGCTTTTTTGTATTTGAGGGTCAACGCCAAAACCAGAAAAGGGGCAACAAAGCTAAGGGAGAACCCAGGGAGGCTGCCCTGGCGGTGCCTTGGGGCTGTGACCTGCTGGCACAGATCCACCAGTAGTGGTGCTGCAAGCCCGAAGGAGGGGATGAGGCAGAACTACAAACGTGCCAGGGTTGAAAAGATGCCTTGTGGGCCCCTTCACCATCCCCTGGCCCAACACAGGGGCATGGACAGTGCTTCTCTCCGGTGTTTCCCCACTTGCTTCTCAAAGTCCTCCCATGGTAGAGCCTCCGAGACCCGTTTCAGAGTTTTTCCATCCTCCCTGCAAGAAAGCTTTCCCTGAGATCTGATTCAACTCCTTTCTGCCACTGCTCAGTCCCATGCCTTGCACTGGAGCCCAGCACACACACGGAGAACAGGTCTATTCTCACCACTGCCCTTGGCAGCTTTGCAGCAGGTTTTACCTGCTGCAAGGTTTTGAGGTTTTTCCTGTACAGAGTGGTGGGAGCATAACCAACCTAAAATGCTAGGTTATTTTCTTTCTATTTTGTTTATCCCTCTTTACACTCTTAATACTTTCCACACAGCTAAGTTCTACAACTACCATTGGGCTGAATGTCCTTTGGGGCTAACCCAGTCCCCTGGCATTGCCACGGTGAGAGAGGCGTGCAGGGGAAGGCTCATTACACACACACTTGGGCTCTCAAGCCCTCAAACACAATGACCAACAGCAGATTTAAGCCTGTTCCTGCTAAGAGCAAAAGACTACGGAGGGACCCCTGGGTTCCGCTCTGAAGGTGGCACCTGTGGGAAGGTATCTATTAGGAGACATGCCTGTGGCAGGGTGAAGCATCACTGTTCTACCATCACGTAGTGCTATGGAGACACCTGTGGCCTCAGAGCCCTGTGCCAACGTAAGACAGACATCAGTATTGATAATGTCACGTCAACATTGCCTTCAGGGGACACCATGTCCCATCCAAGTCTTGCCTGGGGATTTCCCACAGCAAGAGCCCATCCCTTGCTGCAGGCTCTGCCTCAGCCTAGTGACAACGCCAAGATGGTGTCCTCCTCCCACCCTGCCTGTGGGCACGGTACTGAAGGCTTTGAGGCAAACCCCTCATTGAAGTTCTTCACTGTGGTTTTTTTAACGTCCCTCCCGCAGCGAAACGCAGGCGCAATTCTCACCTGGAGAAAGCAGAGCTTGAGAGAGTGACCCTAGAAAACCTGGGGTTTGTTAAAGGAAGATCAGAGTCACAAAAAAACCCCATCCTTTGACTCTCAAAAAGATTGAAATACTTCAAAGTCTAGGCTTGGGTATAATTGCCTGAAGGAGGACATTTCCTACAAGCTTAGAGGCCATCACACGAATTGCACAGGCAGCTCTTAAGTGTTGGCAGATAGCTGCAAGGTGCACCTGGGTGTGCTTCTTATTGCATGCATGGCCATCCCAGAGGAGCATGGCTGTGAGGGGACTGGGGAAGGTCCACCCTGAGGGCATGGTGAGCCATTCAGAGACAAAACCAGCATGTCTTGGCACTCCCGTACTTTGCTCAGGCACTTCTGCGTGGGGATAGTGGAGGGGCAGGAGAGCCCCACCGCTGCCATCAGCGGCAGGGATGCGGTTGCGGTGCTGGTTGTGGGGTCACCTAAGGAAGGGACAACAGTCCTCAAGGTGCTGCTGCCCACTTGAGGGTAAATTCATGGGTGAGTGAACGTTTGAGGCTTCTAAAGTGCAGTGCAGGTTATATGGTCTTTGCTGTAAACTGTAAACTCCTCAGGACAGAGTCATTGCCCTTACTTTATTTTTTTAATCTGTAAAGTGACATGCCAGCTGAGAAAACTTTACCCCTAAATAAAAACTACTACTACAGGAAAACAGGAAACACGGCAAAAGGAACAGCTTATGCTCCCATTGCCAGCATCCCATGATGGGGAGCACTTCCCACGGCCCTCCATGGTCCATCCCCAAGGAAATGGCACGGTGCTCCTGCTGGCTGTGCATCTCTGGAAAGCACCCTCCAAAATACCTCCTCCAGTGCTACAACCTGCCTTCCTGCAAAAACCCCTTCCATTTCTCGTTAAAGCTGAGGTGTTAATTCAGGCTCTGTTCCCAGGGGAGTCTGCAAAGCTTCTGTCCAGGCTGTTGGGCGTCTTGAAAGAGTGACAGAGATGGAGAAATTGCTGGGAGGAAAACTGAGGGCTCTTACTTGAAGGGAGCTCCCTGGAGAAGCTGTGTTCAGCCTCATGTTTGTCACCAGAATAAAACCTTCCTGGGACAAAATAGCTGCAAAAGCAGTAGGTCTCATAGGATGTGACGCTTGCTCCTCCCTAGGTCTCTGCCCAGGGTGGACAGTCAGAGACTACCTAATTCTTCTTCTTCCCTCAGGACACTGATCCTCTAAGAGCCACCAGAGTCAACAGCCAGCTCCAGCGTTCACTCAAAATCAAGGGGACTCTGAGGGTGCAACGCTGGAACGTGAACACAGCTACACTTCCACCAACCTTCACGAAACTTGAGCAAGACCAGACTTCACACCTGATGTAGCCCTCACAGGCAATGGCTGGTGTACCATGGGCTCAGTGGTCCCCATAATGTCCCTTTTCAGAAAAATCAGAGATGTACAAGAGGTTCCTGATGGACCTCAAGGAATACAGCCTCCCATGAATATCTCTAACCAGAACTAAACCGGCTTATTTACTCTTCTGCTCACTCTGGCCCAATTCATTTGTATGCACACAGAATATACTTCCCCCTGTTGGCAGACTTATTTATTATTTTTAATCTATCCCTATAAACTGGCAAGTAGGAGAAAGTAGATAAAATGGAAAGAGGAACTCTCAGGAGATCGGTTGGGCTCATTAAATGTTTGGCACTCTGTGATTATCTGTTGGCAATGAAATGCCACTGCTATATTTTCACATGGAACATGATACCTTAATGTACAGGAGAATCTTCTCAGCCCACTTCTGATACACTTGAGAAAGGAGAAATTCAATCATCTGTGACCTGAATTGTATTTCTAATGGCTGACAAGCTAGATAAAATATTTAAATATTCACTTTTATATCAGCCCACATGGGGATTTGAGCATTTCAGGTTGTGTAACGCAGCATGGCCTACTTTTGGAAGAGTATACGGAAATAGGCACATATGTACAAAATATTGAGTACGCAGCATATGGGTCAGACAGCCAGTGTTAATTAGTATGGCTCAACCAATTCCAGCAGAGCTAAGCCAGCCCAGCCCAGCCAAGGAGTTGGTGTCACTTGTGGTGGATTTCACAGGTCACCTAGGCAAAAAATAGATGAATACACCTAAAGTAAAGATGGTGATCCTCAAACATGGCTGAGTCCCTCAAGAAAAGGCACTGAGGACGTCGGTCTGCCAGCAGAGTTGGCCTTGCAGGAATGGCTGTATCACGAGACTGGGGCTCTCAGTGCCACCACGTGCTTGGCTGTCTTGTGGTGCTGCCAGGAGGGAGCTGGGAAGAGCAAAGTGGACCATGATCAGACCAGAAAAGAGTGTCTATAGCCCCCACTGACTATACAGGTTACTCCTCCACCATCTACACAAGAAATCTGAGCAATGAGCTCTGATGCAGAGATCTCACCGGGGAGAGGCTACCTGTGGATAAACCCCATCCCTGGTATCAAGACAGCTTCAGTGGAGCCAAGGCAGTTCAGATCCCTGCAAGAGCTGGATCATGATGTCTTCATGCAGTGGGCAATGCCAGGAGGTTGAGGTCCTGCTGACTTGCTTTGGAGCTGAGCATGTGAAATGGGCTTGTGTTAGCGGGGACTTTCCTTAAGCAGACTGTAAGCAGTGAGGATGTGCTGGGATGGCCAGGGAGAAGAGGACAATGTAAGAATATAAGAGCACAAGGAAATGAGAGGGAGCCTTGCTCCCTGCACCCCTGAGGCTCCCAGCTGTGCATCTGCTCTGCAGATGTGGCCCATGCACAGGGCAGGCAAGGCTTGAGTTACCTGATTGTTGAGCGCTTTGCCGTGCAGCAGCATCGACCCTGGTAGTAGCGCAGGTTGACCGACTGCTGCCGGTCCCAAGCATGGCAAAGCCACCATGAGGTGACAGAGAAATGAAGGGCTACAGGGAGAATCCTGACACACCAATGGAGTCCCACCAGAACTACCACAGTTCCACATGACACACATAATGCAACTAGTGCATGAAAAGAAGAGACCTCGTCTTTTAGGGGCACTTGGCTCCTCTCCACTTCCCACCAGGGTCAGCTCAGCTTCCCAGAGTTGGGACAGGCACGGACCTGAGGGATGAACCAGCCCCGCATGTCCCAAAGCCCCTTCCCTGCCTTCCCGTGCTGGTGGGACTCCCCAGCTCTGCCTGAGCTCCACCTGGGTCCCTGCAGCCGACTCTGCAGCCCTTCAACCACCGTGACAGGTAACAGCAGCCCCGACCGCCCTCTGCCATTCTCTCCCTCACCAAGGGTTGTCACTCTTCCTAAAATACCCACGTAAACCCAATTTCTCTTCACATACAAACAGTATCGCAATTGCATCTACATTAATAACTCTCCACTAATAAATACTGACGGGTGACTGCGAAATGTTGCTCTGAATTTTTACAGACGTTGCTCCTGAACTTGCTCCAGGTCAAACCCCAGCCGCCTTGCCAAGGAAAGCTTGCCGTGGGCACCACAGCGGCGCTCTGCCTGGGTGGAGACACCAAAAAGCGGCCAAAAGCTTTTCCAGCCGCTGCCCTGTATCTCAGAGGGGTGACATCAGAAATGGGAGCTCTCGGTGAGCACCAAGCATCAGGAATCTCCTGGTCACCTGCAGGACACCGCGTGTCCCTGCTTTCCTTTGGTCAACCCTGTTTCCTTGGGTTTTGCAGATGAGCTGTTCCATGTGTCCTGCTGCTCTGCGCCTTCTTGCCTGCCCTGCCTGCTCTGCCCTGCCTGCAGTGGGAGCTCGGCGAAACGGGGGGCACGGAGCCTCCCGGGATGCTGACCTGGGAACTGGGCTTGATCTGCACAGCTAATCCCATACTGCCTGGTCTTCCTTGAGCTGGGAGAAGCTGCCCCTCAACAGGCGGAGTGGGACGAGTGCCTGAGCAGCTTAAACGGCACCAGCGCTGCCAGGATGAGGAATTCTGGGGTTAAATCCGAGGATTTTATTTGCAGTTTCTGCTCCAACAATCAGCCCTGCTGAAGTCAAGGGGAGCTTTCCCTAAGAAAAGGGGGTCAAACCTGGGAATGTGGCCCATGGCAGGGCATGTCCCCACGCCCCAAACCCTTCCCCAACCACCCTTGCCTTGTCCCACATCCAGGCTGCGCCTCCGTTCGACCCCCTGCTCAGCACCACAGATGCAGGAGGTGCCACATCCAAGGGACAAGAGACCATTTTGGTCAGTCAGGAGAAGGGAGGGCTCCCGGGGACCTTTTTCAGCAGCTGGGCAAGGGGTTCATCGCATCTCACCACAAAGGGTTTCTCACAAAGGGGAAAACAAGCAGATACTTGGGGCATCGTTGAACATCAGCATTTCTCAGCGTGAATTTAAGCATCAGCCTCTGAGCCTTTTGGGTCCCAGCCATATCCTCCCACCTCCTTCACAGGTCTGGTCACTCCTAGACAGTCAAAATACTACTTTTGTAGCCCTCACCTACGTGGCTACTGGGAGAACTGGGGAGGTGGGCTCAAAGCCCAGCTTCTCCCCCTAGAAGAGATACAACATGAGGACTCAGTTTTGCCCTGTTCAGGGACTCATGGTATATGGGAACACAAGAGAAGACCTCGGGACACCATGTCAGGCAAGTCCATGGCTGGATTCTGTGGCCCTGGCCCATTTTCTGCTGGTGGGGAACCTCTCCCAGCTCTCTGCAGGCTCTTGCTCCTGACTGATATTTTCAGTATTTCCCACCCCTTCGCTCTGCCTTCCCCGTGCCTCCTCCCTCCGTAGCTGCGTGAAAAACCTTCGATGAACCGTGCCCTGTTTCGATGAGCAAAGCACCGTGGTGGGATCCCAGCTCCCCGGGCTCCCCCAGCAGTGTCCACCTGTGCGGCCGGGGACTGGGCAGGATCAGGCCCGTGACGGGGGTGGCAAGTGCCCAGGTCCGAGTTGATCTCAATTGTACGGGCGCAGTTTGTGGGGCTGCAAAGTGCAAGTTGAGTGTTTACCTAAAAAGCAGCATTTTGTCTACTTAGTTTTCTTTCTTTTTTTTTTTTTTAAAATAACACTGAAATGGTGTAGTGCTTAGGCCAAGGAGAGTTGGGCTTGGGGAAGCTCCCTGGACCCCTCTGCTCCCTTGCTGCAGCCCCTTTCTCCCCGAGGACACCACACATTGCACTTTTCAAAGCCGGGACGAGCGGCGTGTCTCCCCGCCAGCGGCGCAAGCCTTGCCTTCAGGCTTTTTCTCCCAGAAAACTGGCCCTAAGGATGGAAACGGGCTCAGGTCACCAACGCCTTGGTCTTCTCCAAGGAGTGACAGCACGATGGTGACCACCCCTATTGCAACTGTGGCAAAACGCAGTGCCTGGCTCCATGGGGAAGGAGGCTCCTGCCCGCAGGCAGCCTTTTCAGCTGCCCAATCCTGCAAAAGCAGGCAGCAGAGCATCCCCAAACCCAGCGCACCCCAGCCCTGCATGCCCGTGGTGACACCAGCTCTGCAATCAGGCTTCTTCTCCAGGAGCTTCTCGTTAACACGTTTAACATCTAGCTGAAAAAGCACTACTGCCTCTGGGTTTCCCTTCTCAGGGCCAGCCTCTTGTCTTGCTCCAGGTGTAAATCTGGAGTAATCCTATGAACCTGCCTTTGGAGCATTTTTGAAGTCATTAAACATGGAGGTGCTGCTAATTTCTGGTCTCACTGCCTCCGAGGTGTATCCTACCAGTGCTGCTGCTGCCTGAAGGGTTTTCAACATGGTGTAAAAGCAAAGCTCCTGGATGAGCGGGGCCACCTGTGCTTGTTGGCATCGAGGGTTGGGGAAGGCGCCTATACACACCTGGGACGGAGCCGGGGGGCTCCGCGCCAGCCCAGCCCCGAGGCCCCTCAGTCCGACCACTCGTTATCGTCCAGCTCGGAGTCATCGTCGGACTCGCTGTACTCCACCGCGATCCGGCGGGACAGGATCGTCGCCACGTCATTGCCCACGGGCTCTTTTTTGGCCTCTTGTTCCCACTGCTCCTGGACTTTCCGGAGTTGGATTCCTGCGGTAGGAAAGGGGGGAATGCTTTAGGGGCCACACGACCAGCACCCACGGGTGCACCCTATGCGCAGCAACCCCCCAGTTGAAAGCATTAGCTGAAGCAAGATGTCTGCAGCCCCCTTGCAGGAGGACACAGGCAATTATAAATCTATATGAGAGAATAAGGTGACGCATGCCATTATAAATCTATATGAGATAAGGCAGCGATGCATGCCGTTATAAAGCTATATAACAGAATAAAGCTCCTCCTCTGCTTCCACTCGACCTGAAGAGGTTTAACCTCCTTGAAGGTTAAACCTATTATTTGACCTGAAGATTTGCAGGAAGGGGAAACGGGCGAAGCCTTCCTTGGAGCACATCATCCACCAGAGCCTGGAAGGAGGCCATGCGCACTGGAGCTGCCAGTCATCCCTGTGGGGCTCCATCCCACCTCTGGCAATAGGTTTCCCCACCTCCTTCCAACCCCCTGCACTGCATTTCTTTCCCTGCCCAGGTCCCACCTGGGTGCCACCATCTTCACGCATCACCTGGCCACCCGGGGCTCGTCTTGCACTCAACAAAGCCAACAGCACCCAACTCTGCACCAGGGTAGGTGTATTTTGGTATTTTGCCACTGCGGTGGCAGTGCCGGGGACATATCCCCTCCCTTCCCGCTGCCACCATCCCCATCACTCACCCCTGCGGATGGCTGCCAGCAGGTCGCTCCGGGCATCGCTCATGGGCATCAGTGGGATCTGCGGCTTCCGCGGCTCCATGGCAGGGGCCGGTGGCGATGCCGAGTGTGCCGGCGAGGCGCTGACAGCAGGTGGCCCCGGCGGCGGTGGTGGGGGTGCCACTGGGGGTCCCATGGGGCCAGCCTGCGGCGGGGAAGCGGAGTAGGGGCCANGGCGGGGCGGGCGGCACGAAGTACTCTGCCATCGGCACCGGCTGCGGGCTGCAACGGGAGGGGAAAGCCATGTCAGTGGCACAAGGAACAACGGCACCCACCACCCATCCTGGGCACCCACCACCCATCCTGGGCACCCCACTGGCTCTGCTGTGGCTTGGTTTGTTCTGGACCCTGTACAAGCTCTGTCCCCGCGGAGGTGTGAGGTCTCTGCCGGAGTGGTGGGATATGGAGCACATGGTGGTGGGAAGTCAGCCAACATCTCAGGGGAAAACAGTCTTCTCCATCCACCTTGTCCCCTTATCTGGGATAAGGCTGCCCCAGAAGTATTCCCAACTGATTTGGCCTCGGGTCTCACTGGCAGTTTCAGACCACAGCAGCTCCAGAGGAGGGCTCTCCCCGCTACACCAACCCCGAAATGGGGAGTCAGCCCTCCACAAAGCCCCCCTTCCCCTGGGCATCCCTCCGCTGGGAGAGAAGAGGCAGGCTGCAGCCCTACCCGTAATCCTTGACTAAGTGAGGTCTCGGCCCGTTGAGGATAGCCTCGGGGGGCTGCGGCACATGGGGCTGCTGGAGGCGGTTGAGGCTGTTCTGCCGGCTGCCCGCTGCTGGTGCTGGGCGGTAGACGTGCTCCTGGGGGGGGGCGGCTGCCAGCACCCCATCCTTGTGCTCCGCCGGGGCCAGGTGGGACGCCGGGGCCAGAAGCTGCGCAGGGTGGTTTGGGCTCGCCGGGTACGAGTGGTCGGCCGCATCCGACGCGTAAGATCTACGGCACAGGAAAACCCAACGGTCGTACTCCTGGGAGGGGGGTCGGCTGGGCAGAGGGATTGGGGGGATGTGGGTTTGGGGGTATTTTGGGGTTGAGACAACAAAACAAAAAATTGCCACAAAAAGATGTACAAGAAAGCAGAGAGAGAGCAGAGGGGAGGAGGACACCAACAGAGCTGAACCAGTCTCTTCCCTTAGCTGCTAAACGGAAAGTGCTCTGACTTTATCCCACCACCAAGGCTGCTCCTGAGGTCTGGGATGCGACCCCGGAGGCGCCAGCTGTGCATGGGTTTACAGCTTCTCACCCTGACCCTGCTGCGGGCAGCGCGTCCCCCCCAAAGACGGAGAAGAGAAAAGCAAAGGAGAGCCGGTGAGCTAACATGCAGTAGGTAAAACCTGCCTATTATCTGGGGACAGTGATCCTTCCGATGACGCCATGTGATAGGGGGATGGTGAGAACCTGTTATCGGGTCGGAACTCTTTATCATACGCCATCATGTTCCACTCCAGGCGCCGGTTGCGGGCTTTCCTCACTTTCTTCACCTCCCGGGTGGAGTCTTCCACCAGCCGCTGCTCCTGGGGGCACACACAAGCCGTGGCTCCGTGTCCAGCCTGGCTCCTCTGGACTGTGAGCGGTACCCGGGGAGCATTGCCCAGCCCTGCGAGATGCACCCACCGCAAGAGGGGGGAACACCCGGCGTCCCCCGCCCGCCCGTTACCTTCTGCCTGCGCTTCTCCTTTCTCTTATCTTCTGTCGCCTGCAACATTTTCTCCTTCCATAAGTTGAAGAAGTAGGAGGGGTCGGTGTAGAATTTGAGGCCATCCTTTTTGTCATCCCTGGGGAAATGGGGAGGGAGGAGACAGGGTTATCAGCCACAGGAGAAGACCCCCTTCCCCTACACAGCAGGTTTGGTATGATCATAGCCATAAGCTGTTGCCCCACCATGAACATGTCCAACACAGCAGTCACTACCTGCAGTACCACTGCATGGGGTCACCGGTCCCAAGCACCCTACGCAACGGGGATGGTGGCACAGCAACCAGAGAAAACAGCCACTCAGCCCTCACCAAGCAGCAAACGGGGTCCACCCCCTGATGCCTCTCCTGAGAAGGGCCCCCCAGGACTCCCTAGGACCCCCTCAGTCCCCCCAAGGAGCGATGTGCCAGCCCCCCTACCTGTAGGGTGTGAGGATGTTGAGCGGCGGGGGCTTGTCGCAGCGCTGGTACATCTCCATCACCGGGTTGGGGATGGAGTTGCGAGACACGACCTGCTGGTTCTGCACCGTGGAGCTCTTGAAGGCTTTCCGCATGTTGATGTCCTGCAGCGAAACTGGGGGTGCGGGAAGGAGAAGGGATGTAGGGGTGACCTCAGCCCCCCCAAACTGGGCACAGCAGGTCGTCCAGCCCCAGGCATGCGTCTCCCACCCGCTTGTACCCAGCCATCATCCCGAAATAGCCCCAGCCCCTCACCTTCCTCTACAGTGGAGTCCAGCTGCGTCACCTTGATGACCAGCAGGTCCACCCTCTCCTGCAGGGAGTTCATCCGCATGTAGAAACTGTTGGCTTCGTTGAACAGCTCGCCGAAGATGTCCTCGGCGTGCCTGCCTGGCAGAGGGCAATGCGCACCCGTCACGGGCAATGGCAGCCAGCAGGGAGCCCTCTCCCAGCCTGTCTCCTGGACCACACGCCTGCCCACCAGCTCCGTGAGGCTCTCTCCCCAGTCTTGGTTTTTTGGGAGCTGAGCCTCATCCTCTCCCGGCCCTGGCAAAGTGCGGTACAGAGGGGGGCACAAACCACCCACCCTTCTCTGCATGTGAGCATCATAGAATCACTTGGGTTGGAAGAGACCTTCAAGTTCATCGAGTCCAACCATAAACCTATGCCAAAAAACCACCCCTAACCCATGTCCCTCAGCACCACGTCTGCCCGGCTTTTAAATACCTCCAGGGACGGCGATTCCACCACCTCCCTGGGCAGCCTGTTCCAATGCTTGACAACCCTTTCGGTAAAGAAGTTTTTGCTAATATCCGACCTAAACCTCCCCTGGCACAACTTGAGGCCATTTCCTCTTGTCCTGTCGCTTGTTCCTTGGGAGAAGAGATTGACCCCCACCTTGCTATAACCTCCTTTCAAGTGGCTGTAGAGAGTGATAAGGTCTCCTTATCTCATCCTTCCCAGCAAGACCCATGGGAAGCCCCAGACGATGGCAGCTCTCATCCTAAAAAGCCTTTGGATCCACCAGGACAGATGCAGCCAAAAAACCAGCACCACCCCCTGCCTGTGCAGCATCACCTGCAGAAACCCAGCCCTGAAGATGGAAAACCGAGAGCAGGGCAGCGGGGAGAGCGCTACAGCAGGGAGAAGCCGTGATTTGTGTCACTTCAGCAGTTATTTTCCTGCAGCACTCACTGCATGGCTACCATAACTCGTTACCAGGGCCGTCATTAGCCCAGGTCCGAGCCTGGCAGAGCATTGCTGACACCTGCAGGCTACAGCACCCAGCCCAGCACCCCGCACAGCATCTCAGCTCCTCAGGGCTTCCTCAAAAACCGCACATCAAACGGCTCCCCAGATCAAGGCGCCTTTGCTATCTGCTCGGCCCATCACCCTGCTCGGCCATTTGTGTTTGATTTCCTTTTCCCCCGGATGAGGCAGCCACGGATGAGGCCTGAGCACCCATGGGTGCTGCTCACATCGGCTGCTGCGCTTCCAGCAACTCCCTAAATACAGGGCTTATTTTTCTGGGAGTATTTTAGAGAAGAATCTAGTTCTGGAGGGGGAAAAAGAAGGGGAGCCCTGAAGAGCCTGTGCTTCTCTCTCTATTTTAAGTCAATATTCAGCAGTGAAATAGGTTGCCCCTATTAAACCTTCACATCGGCGTGTGCAGTGCTCTCGTCTTCCTCTTTTCTGCTGAAATCAGTCCCAAGGCAGGAAGACAGCTGAGGATTTAGACCTTTTATATAGACCTCTCTTTCACATAAAGCTCTAAGATTAAAAAGAATAGGTTGGGGTTTTTTAATCTTTGCCTGACCTTCCTATTTCTGGCCACATCAAGAAGCAAGGGGCTCACAAAGGCTTTTCATTCCCCACCGCACAGACCAGCTACGGGAGGAAAACTGGTCTTAAAAATGGCACCAAGTCCCCACTTTGTGCTTGGCCCTGAGCATCCTCCTTTTTTTATTAGCTGGATAATTCCCACTGAATTAGGGGAGGCTGCAGCCTGCACAGCTCTCACGTAGCCCCCATTTCTCTGTGACTGGAACCAGAGCAAGCGACCGCAGTGTCCCACCAGCATCCCACCGCCCCGGCCCCGTCCCCGTCCCACGCCGGGGTCACTGTGCCGTGACTTACTGAGGCTGCCCAGCTGCTTGATGATGGCAGCCAGCGTGCTGTTGGTGACACACTCCAGCTCACTCGTCACCCCCTCGGGAAGAGCCCCCCGGCACAGGTGCCGGGGCTCGATGTTCCTCTTCACCAGCGGCATGATGCCGGCGAGCCCTCACGCCTCTCCTGGGCAAAGGAGAAAGAAAGAAAGAAAAAAACCCAAGAAAATACACGGCTTTTGCCACTTGCCTGTTTTTTTCTCCCCATTCCCTCTGCTGTCTTCCCAGGGGACTCATCCTTCCCACACCGGGATGTGGTGGATGCAGCCTGCGCAGCGGCAGCAGGGCTCTTCCATGCAGAGGATGTGCCATGGGTGCAAACCTCCGGATGCCGGTGAGTACATGGATGCCAGGATAGAGGTGAGGACCCTGCCAGGGCCCTGTCCCTACCTTTGTGCTCCGCTGACAAGTCACCGTGCCCGGCGAGCTTTTCCCGGAGCTCACCTTCCCGGAGCTGCGCTCAAACCAGGAGCAAACCCTCACGTGCTGCAGCCCTTCAGCTGGCCCCGAAATGCCTCATCCAACCCAGACAGCGGCCCGAAGCGAGCGAGCGCTGGTAATGCCGTTATTTCCAGCTCACTGCAAAGCTCTCCGGGGTTTTATTTTGTGCACGCACTACACCCAGGCAAGCTGCCGCCGCCAGCTCCCCCCCTGCTCCCTGCAGCATCCCGGCGTGCCCCCCGCTCCGCCGCCGTCCCCCCCCCGAACCGGGGATGGTTCATTTTCTATGATGGTTCATTTTCTACGGGGCTCAAGGAGATGTAGGGAGATGCTTGCACCCGACGGCCCCGTCTCCAGCCAGAACACCCGCGGGAGCTGGCGAGGAAGGAGGAAGGATGGTCATTGTGGGGTGGGGGGTGCTGGGGGCAGGTTGTCCCGCTGATGTGAAGGGCGAGCGGTGGGACACAGGCTGAGAAAGGATTAAAAAAAAAAAAAGGAGCATTTATTAGGCACCACCTATGGTGGTGTCTCCCTGGGGTGCTGAAGCTTGGGACTGGGACAGGGACAGGCACAAAGTGAGTGGTGACCCCACAGGCTTGCACAAGGGGGTCTTACATGACACGAGCACATCAGGCCTCAGCGCTGCTCCCAATGCAAAGGCAAACTGACGACTTTAGCGTTCAAATTGCCACGAATCAGATCCTGGGCTAAGGACCAGAGAGCAGGAACTGCCTTCCCAGCACCTGAATACAGTGAGCTGAATCGCCCCAGTTTCACATCTCGGGCACCCCCCATCCACCCCCATCTTTCACAAAATCCTGCTCTGCTTTGGCAGCACAGGAAAACCAGCTTCCCAGCAGAGCCCTTAATAGCTGGGAGCGGAGCAGCCAGGCACCGACAACGAAGCCAGCAATTCTGACCATGAACGGAGCCAGAAATCTGCGGAGTTCACATTTTTTGGCCCCGGCAGCATTAGGCAGAACAGTTTCCCATTGATAGCACCCAGCCAGTGCTCCCGTCCCCCCCTTCCCCTCTCCCTGCTAGCTCCTCCGGAGTTTTCAAATGCAAATGCAAGCTCCCTCCATAAAAAAAGCCCAAAAATTGTTTCTAAATCATTCATATCGAGCTTCCCAGATCTGTGCGTACGGTGGCGGTGGAGGGCTGGGCTCCGCTCTGCCCCGAGGCAATCAGGGTGCCATGGGAAGGACCCCAGCCCTGAACCTTCCTTTGGGCTCCGAGCAAACCGTGTGTCCTCCAGCGCTTCCCAAAGCCACCACACATGGATGGTGGGGCTGGTATTGTCCCTGGCTCCCAAAAAACCCAAGAGGCGTCTGCCAGCTGGTTATTTTTTGGCCAAGAAAACTGTGACGGAGTTTGCAGGAGAGGTTCTGGATACCTGCTGGTGGATGTCTACCCTGGCCACGTACAACCCCCCCTTTCCAGGCACCCCCTGAACCTCCCCCGGGCTGTGCAAAGAGATGTGCAACGCCGGCAGTTTCACCCCAAGCTCACTTTGTGCCAGTTTTATGTGTCACCCCCAAATCCGCCCCAGCAAGTCCCTCTGAGCAGCGGACGGAGGGCTGGCAGGGCGCAGGGCAGAGTGCTAACGAGCTGCCTGGGCCCAGCAATTAAAAACAGGGAACAAAGAGCCATTCTCAGCATCCGTCTGGGACACGGCTTCTGGCACCCGGGGCTTTTTATCCCCACACAGGGGGCTTAGCAGGAATCAGGGCCACTTGTGCCTCCTTTCCCTGTGCAGACCCCAGAAGGGAATGAAGGAAAAAAGGATTTGAGGTCTGAAACCATTCCCAGCAGGGACAGACCCGAGGACAGGCAGGAGGTGGATATGTGGTCTGATAACAGTGTTTGAGACCATGCCGCCCCTGGAAAAGAAAGATGCCTTTAGCCTCCTCCCCCAAAGCCCTACCAAGTTGGCGCTTGCAGCAGAAACCAAGGAGGGATTAGGCACTCTCGTTCAGGGAACAGGCAGCTTTGGCCAAGCCATGGGAGAAGCTGCTTTTTAACCTCCCCAATTAACGGGTGCTAGGAGGAACACAGGGATTAGAAACCCCTGCCATCCCCTCCCACGACAAGTGCCATCTCAACCTGCTGCAACAGCATCCCTCCTGCGCCAGCGGCACCAAACCTCCGACTTCCAGGTTGAAAACCCAGCTTCTGACCTAAAACCCACCATCTCAAGGACTGTCCCTACTCAGGGGACCGAAACGCTTTGGGTGAGGATGAGCTACACATGACACCAACTTAACCTCTGTCCTCGCCGGTGCATCTTGCTCACACCTACCAAGAGGCTGCACACAAATGCTGATCGCTGGTGGCTTGGCCCAAGCCCCAGTGAAGGGATGCTCAGTTATGCCTAGCGCTGCTCCAGCTCGTGTTGATATTCCGGCTAATTTCCAGGCCTTCAAGGGGTTGATTTTGGTGGCATGTCCTGAGAGCTTCAGGAAAGGGCTCCCAGGAGCAGGGCTCCACCAGGCGTGGAGGTGACTCCCTGGTGCGAGGGGGAGAAGCCTGAACACGGAGAGAGTTTGGCCAACAGCATTTCACAATTTCTTCCACACATATGGCCATACCGGACCCCACCTCAGTGCTCAGCACCAATGCACAGTGTGCACCAGGCTTGGCAGCGACTGCCACGGCTGCCCCAGTACAACCCAGCTGGGTATCGCCATGCAACCAGTAAAGCCACATCTGGGCAGCTGCAGGGCCAAATCACCATCCTCCCATGGGCACTACTAGCCCTTGATGGCCCTGAGTAGTCTCACCTGGGACCCCCCCACCCACCCACAGGCTCAGGAGGTTATTTAAGCTCAGCTGGGGGTGCTACTCCCTCCCCAAGGGATGCTGCTGGTCCCCAGCCCTGCTCCTGGCTGTGCCGTGCCCTGCTGGATGTCACCCCTGCAAGCAGCTCCTGCCCCAGGTGGGTCTCCTGGGTGGGTGCTGGGTTCAGCATGATCTTCAGGGTGGGTGTTGGACCTGTGTTGCAGCCTTTTCTTTGTCCCTGTCCCCTTTGGTTCCTGTCTCCTTGTTGCTTGATTCTGGGTGCGTCTGGGGCTGCCAGCAGACCCTGCCCCCCCAGTCCCACCCTTCAGCTGCTTTGGAAAACTAGCGTGAGCCCCCATGGTGCTTCATCTTCAAAGCCCTGCTCAGGTTTAGGTGGTTATATGGGCTTTTCCAACCCCCCTCAGCCAGGTTTGCTTCTCTTATTTATTTCTCATATGATGGTCGCAGTTTCTTTAATTGCTGGCCAACCATGGGTGCAGGACTCAAAGGTACGACCTCAGCCAGCCAAACCTTCCTGCCGTGAGCTGAGCTTTCCCATTTCTCTGCACGGGGCATTGTTGCAGGGTGAGCAGCTCTTCTGCTGGGTCCAGGAACATCAGCCAGATTCTGGTATCGCTTACGTGGGCTAAAATCCACACGGTTTTGTTGTCTCCTGAGTGGCAGTGAGGAGCCCTCACTGGGATAATACTGGTGTCAGGCTGCAGGAGGAGGAAAACAGGAGCCACAAACTCAGCAGAAATTCCTGGAGGTGGAAGGCAGGAGGAGTGGGACTCACTGGGGGCTTCCCTGGAGCCACTGCCACAGTACAGGCACGCCACAGGGGCTGTCCCATCACTCGTCTTCTCTCCCCAACTGCTGGAACAGTCGACAACTCTAAATCTTGCTGTACTGGGCAGTGTCACAGGTGAAAGGCCAAGGAGAGACTTGCTGCTGCTGATGGCAACTGGGAAGCGCCCACTTCTCTGCAGCACGTAGCTGCTTCCCTGGGCAGAACACTGCAGTTTCCATCGTACATGTCAGACCTGCTCGACACCCCACTGGGACAGTGGCATTGACCCCCCTGAGCCGCCTGTGCCCTGCGTGATGCAGTGGGGCTGCTCAGCCCAGTTCCCCACTGGTGCTCTGGCTGGCTGGCTGGTGGCAGCTCACGGCAGGCAGCGCATGGCACCGCAGGGCAGCTCGCAGCCCCCTCCAGCCTGCAATGAGCCTCCATGTTCCCCATGGCCACAAACCCACCCCAACGCGTGCAGTATCCTACCCAAGCCCGGCATCAGCTGGCGGAGATGCAGGCTCCCACCTGCTTTCCAAATCAAGCAAAGGAACTTGGAAGAGAACCACGTCCAACTCATTGCTGCCCGAGCAAAGATCAGCAGAGATGCCCAGGCTGGGGAGGTGATGAGGCCAGAAATGAGCTTTATCTTCTGCCCTAAAAAGCTGATTTTTCCCAAGGAACAATCAGCAAACTTACCACAGCAACCCAAACCCCGGAGCTGCTGAAGAGCAGCCCCTGCTTTCCCAGATCACGCAAGAGAACAAATGCTGCCCCAGACCGTGACCACCAGCCCCGGGTCCCTGCGGACCAGACTGGAGTGTGGTTTGCAGATGCTGGCTCACAGGTGACCCCTACAGCTGGCTCCTTCCAGATGTCATCCTTCGTCTCAGCGGCCACCACATCTGGCAGTCTAAGTCCCTTGGGGTCTGCCGAGGGCAGAAAAGCAGCTCTTGTTTTGCAAGAGGGTGCAGAAAATGGAGTTTCATGTCCAGACATTGCTCCTTATATTCTTTGTGACAGCTTTTCATGTCCATAACTCTCTCCTCGCCTCCACTGTGCCCCCAAACCCGCTCCCCCTCTCCCACTGGGCAGAGGATTGAGCTGTGACTTGCAAAGCCAAGCTGGGTCCAAAGCGGCCTGAAGAATCACGCGTGCTTTGGGTGACCTTGCAAGGAGGGTGGGTGACAATGTGTTTCTCGGGTGCTGGCTAATCCCCCTGACAAGATGTTTAGTGCACTCTGGGTGAGAATGAGAGACTTTGGTCGGCACCTGCAGTCCCAACCCCACTGTGCTGCCTCATATTGCATGACAGAGGAGAGTGAAGTCCCTCTGCTGTCACCCTCCTTCACTGGGCCAAGGTGGGACAGAAGGCAACACTGGGGTTTGCCTTCTGTGGCTGGTTGCTCCCTGCAGGAGAAACATGGCTTGGGAACAGAGCCGTGGCAGAGATGAGTGGAGCCGGGCTGGGAAGGATGTCCACGTTGCACACCGCTGGCTCGCAGAAACAAATCGGCCATCAAGGTATCTTCAAAACCTTGTGTGAAGGTCTTGAAGCACTGGCTGGATTGAGTGTGGAGCAGCAGCTGAGCTCTACGAGGTGGGAAGGAAGGATGGGCTGGGAAGGATGTCCATGTTGCGCACCGCTGGCTCGCAGAAACAAATCGGCCATCAAGGCATCTTCAAAACCTTGCGTGAAGGTATTGAAGCACCGGCCGGATGGCGTGTGGAGCAGGAGCTGAGCTCTACAAGTGGCCAAGGGAAACCTAACTCCCCATGTGTCAGATGGCCAGGACAAACCCTGAGCTTGGATTTGGGGGGAACGTGGGTAGGTGCGCAGTGAACACAGCCCCACCAAACCCCTAAAGACTGGGATTTGGGGTCAGCCCCCACAGCGAAGCTCAGGTCTGGACCAAGCTTTGGGGGCCGTCTGTTCGCTCGGCCCTTGCAACCAAAGCTCTTACCCGACTTGGGCTCCCCAGGGCGCTGCTGAGCCCCGCGGACCAGATGCTGCCAGGAACCAGAGGCTTCTGCAAGGGAGCAAAAACTTTGGTTGGGTGCCAGGAGCCAGAGTAGTGCAAAAACCCAAAGTGGTAGATTGAAAATGTATTATCCTTGAGCAAAAGGCAAACAGGTTTAGAAATGAATATCAAAAGAACGAGAAGTGCCAGGTCTGGCAGTGCCTGTTCAGGACAGCAACCCACATTTTGGGGCAGGCACCCCGGGAACGGCGAGGTGGGGAAGGGCTGCGGGGGCAGGAGGGAGAAGGAGACACAGGGCAGTCCTGAAATATTGAAAAGAGGGGAAAAAAAACCCCACAAACCCAAACTCCGAGTCAGGAAAAGGACAAGAGGTGGTGGAGGTGACACCCAGGTGGGCTCGTAAGTGCCTGAAGGAGCTTGTCCTGTGGAGTTTGGCAGGACGGATCTGGTACAGGAGAGGGCTGGGAAGGACCCCAGGGGTGTGCAATGTCCCTGAGCACACAGGGGTGGCTGCAAAAGCAGCAGGTGCTGGGGTTGGTGATCTGTGGAGCTCTGCCACAGAGCCTGCTGGAAATCCGTGCAGAAAGGTTCAAGGAGCAACAGGACAAACCCGCAGAAGACAGACGGGGCCACCAGCAGCCACCTAATGGTTAAGGGGCAACCTCTGGCTCAGCTGGCCCTGAAGTCCTGCGTCTCAGCCTCCAATGTTTGGCTGATGTGGGCCATGAACAGCCTGGGGAGGGAGAGCAGAGCCTATTGCCTAGAGGGGCTGAGGCTTTGGTGTGTCAGGGGAAAAAAAAAAAAAAGAAAAATCAACCAGCAAAAACTGTGCAGGCAGTTCTTTGCAATGCAGAGAAACCTGTTTGCTAGAGCTGGACCAGATCTGCTGATTTACTTCACACAAAATGGAGCGTGATCTGCACCGCAAGGACTCGTTGCTCTAATTTACGAAATGCATCTGCGACCACTTTTTAATTTGTTGCTAGCCCAAAAGACTGCGAACGCTACCAGCATGACAAATGTCATTGCTTTGTGTGAAGCTGATAATCACTCCAGAGCTATTGTCCAAAGGTTAATTAAATATATTGAAACCGGCTGGATCTCAAGCATTCCCCTTGCTTAAAATAAACCGGAGGACAGAGCTTCAGTGAGAGGAAATTCTCATGATTGCACCGAGCCCGATGGGCATGGGAGAAGCAATGCCACTGCCTGCCCCCTCCTTGAGATCTCTGTATCCAGAAGGAGCTGGGCTTTACAAATGGTCTGGGGTCAGGGAAAGCATTCCAGCCCCATCCCAGGCGAGAAGGGTGAGCACATGTCACGGCAAAGCATCGGGTGGCAAAACGCCTTGGGGACTGAAAAGCCCCAGGATGTGGGATGCTGTTTCTGGTCCCTCATCTGCAGGCTATGGGCTCTGGAGAGGCCAGAGCTATGGACCTGCTGCTCCTGCAGCACATGTGAAATGAGTTGAGTGGTCTCAGCCCTGATGCTGGATGCTGTGGAGAAGTATTTGCTGCTGGCCAAGAACGGATTGGGGCTGGCTACGACAGCAGGGAAAGGGTCAGGCCCTCCAGCCAAAGGGAGGATGGAGCTGGACATCTAGCTGGCCCTGGGGCAGAGCTGCATCGCGGCCTGGGTTGGGGCTGAATCGGTGACCTGTGCCCCACCGGGAAGGCACGTTGCCCGCTCCGGCTGGGAGCGCTGCCCGCACCTCTCCTCCGGTCCATCTGCAGCTCTCCTCCTCTGCTAACTCAGCCAAAGGCAGCTCCACCACGGCTCACAACTGCCAGGAGGCTTCAGCAAACCAACACTTCACAGCAAAGTGCAACAGAACATCAAATCACAGCTAAAAATATTCCTAAAGAGTTTTATTAGTAAATGCCACAGTATCTCTTCTCCCCCCCC